>CCAG010019346.1:0-22823 GCA_001077435.1 Glossina morsitans morsitans | reverse complement strand
TCTTCGGAACAGAAGAATGTCTTTTACTATTTTACTTTGAGAATAACTCAGAAATAGCCGTTTGATACTTAAAATTCGCTATTTTAAATTTGGACCAGATTGGTTTATATCGTGGACGCCTGCCCTTATACCAGATCTGGAAAAGTAAGTCTTTATATGAAAACAAGACCTAACTGTTGATCTTTTCTAATGATTCACATTACGAACGACGAAAGGATGTAGGGTATTTAGTAGTAGTAGATGGTCTTGCCCTTGTTTGTGTACACATTAATTTTCGCACATAATTTTGATGTGTGCTTTTTACAAATTTACGGTAGAAATTCTTTTTTTATTTTTTTCCGAACTGGCGGGTAGGTATTCAAAGGTCGTTCCGCAATAAGTAAAAGTCGTTTATTTCTTTTGATTTGAATGAACTTTCGAAGATAATAGAAAGAACGAAAGTCACTTTCGTTTTGTGGCAAATCTAAAACATCGTCGTAAATTCGTTTTCAATAAGCAGTGAAATTAAAACTGACTTTTATTTTGAAAATATCTTTAAAAAAGCAATCAAAAGCAAAGATTAAAAAAAGATATTAAGATTCTTTATAATATTGGGCCGATTTTCCATTTTTTAGAGATGCTCTAGGATTAAATGAGGCAAGGTTTTTGATTGCAGTTTTTATTGTTTACGAGTAATAAGCAAAAAAACCCTTATCAGAAATACTATAAATTCATATTACATTGCATTCGTGTTCTTTGACCGATTCGCCCGATTTTCAACACCAGCCTGCGTAAAAGAATTACCAATAATTGTGCAGAATGCGAAGGCAATATTTGCATATTTACGACCGGAAGAACGTTTACCACCGCTAGACCCACAGACGGAAAATCGGACCGGCATACATGCGTAGATGGACGTTTCGCAAACGAAAGATTATACATGGCTAGATCGATCCAAAATTGAAAAATTTGTTACTGATCTAGAATATATATCATAAGACTTCTTCACATAATTTCTGAAGTTAAGTGAAGGTATTACGAAAATGCTTGAGCATTCTGTTGAATCAACTGGAAGTACGTTGCTTTGCTGAGTATTTTCACTAAATTTTAGATCGTTTGCCATGGGTTGCAATTGTATAATGAATGTAACGAAGTTTAACTGGAAAGACACTTTCATCAAATTTCAAATTGATTATTGAATTATAAGCGTGGTCATGAGTTCTCCGTAATAGGTATACACGTATTTTCTCACTAAAGATATATCGAATAAATAGTTAGGGGTAATAGCATCAGAGTCAGAGTAAGCAGTCAATTATTTGACTAAAACGGAATCTACGTTTACATTATGTAGCTCGAAGCTGCTAACGGAATATTGAAGACAATGTAATAGAAGCATAAGACATAATTGCCAGATCTAAATTTCTCAGTTCAAATGACTTTCTGCTAAATCTTCCTTTGGGCAGTTTTGCAATTTATAAACACTTATGAAATTTAATACGAGTATATCGATTAGTTAGGTTAGGTTAACGAAACGTTCTCAAATGAAAAAAGCCTAGGAATTTTGCCAACATTTCGCTAATGAATTACAATATGGAAATGTCAACCACACTGTGGACCAGAAATACATGTACATATCTATTTTTATGATGGGCTAACTAAACATTTTTTTACACACAAGCGCTTTTCTTAAGCGATTTTTTTTAAATATGAAGGCTCAGCAATAACAATGCATACGCACATGGACACACTTGGCACTTGGAAGACTAGCGCGTTGGTCGACTGACTTCACTTAATTAAAAACTGATAATATGAGAGTGTAGACAATCATCATAACTCTTGTCCGGCTTGAGTTTTGTAAAAGAAACAAGCTTTTACGCTGCGTTTAAACGATCTAATAAATAAAAAGGAAATAATTAAAGAAAATAACATATAATCACGCTTATGTGTACATGTATGGATGGATGGATGTATACTTATAAAAATCGAAACGACTATGGTAAGAGAATCTCTAAAGTATCGAAACATTTCATTCTGTTTGATGATGAGCAACTGAGTGAGTGAGTAAAGTATCATAGGAGTTTGATATAAACAAAAAAGAAAACCTAAAATGTTATTCTATTCTTTCTAAGGCGTTTACAGACACACTTACTTGCTTACTTACACGTACTGGATGAATGCATGCATGCATGCAAGCATGCGTCCATGTATATAGTTACAATGTAATCACACACAAATCTTTTATCTCACCTGTTTTTACCTTTTGCATCGCAAAACTCTATACGATGACGACGACGACGACGACGACAACGACAACAACAAAATAACATCGAGTCTTAAACTAGAAATTGATGTTTTTGCAATTTTTAACTTTGAAAATAGTTTGATGCAGTTACAGTTGTTGTCAATGCATGTTTTGGTCAACATTGTGGCATCAGCTAAGCCAACTTTACCTATACGTGTAAGCATATTCACAAGTATGGGTAAAAAGTTTTGATTTGTTATTAGAATGAATGCAACGTGCTTGTTGGTTTTCTTTTTCATTTATTTCGTTTTCCTGGTGAGATGTGAATTTTGTTAGAAAGATAATGCAAAAGAAGAGTCAGCTTGCATGAGGAAGAATCTCGAATGCCCTTTACAGGGTGCTTACATCGAAAAAATTTTCCAATTCTTCTAAAAAATAAGAGGGGAATCCTTAGATGATTTAAGTCGTGAATGCTTTTGAGAATTTTTAAAATATTAGTTTTTAAATGTTATCACCCTACGATGGCCGCTTTCATTTAATTTGCACCTCATCTGCAGAGTGGAAAGTTTTATTTATTAGACAGTGGTAAACGAGATCCAATGGTCGACTTTGCCTTTGTTTTTACATATATTATGTCTGGCTTTCAATTCTTTAAAATATTTGAGAATTCTTACACAGCCGACAGATTGACAAACAGACAAATCGACACTCGAGCCGAAATTTCGGAACGATTAAAATTATATAGTCTTTTCTTATTTGGAGGTGTAACCAAAACAATGCCAGGGTTAGCACATTAACATTCTTCGACGATGAATGCAATAAACCGGCATTTTTATTTACGGTAAACTGAAACTGAGATCGCAGTGGTAAACGCTCAAATGTATTGAATTTCATTGAAACGAAATTCTTCTCAGAACAAGAAAGATATCAAACTGATAATCCTCATACAAAAGAAGGAAACATAAATATTTGCTTTTCATTGTAAAATATTCTGAGGCTTTGAAGCTTAAAAACAGCCGAGTTGGATAAACACTACGACAATAGTTTTGATCATTTTCTCTAAATGTTGAATTGTTTAAGTCAATTTCGACGAAAATCGTTGACTATGATAAGTAAGCAAAGGTAAGAGCTATAAAGGTAAATTAGTTTCATAATCGTAAGGTGCAAGTGGACGAAACTAACAGGCTTGCGTGTTGTAATTAAAAGGAACTCATATTAGAAATCCCGCTTATCCGTGTGTTTGGCCGATATTTGCTATAAGTCAAGTCCAACAAAAAAAAAAAAGAAACAACACTATAGTGAACGCAAGGACCGATCATTAAATACCGTACCCCACTCTACAGTTATTCATATAACGACTTTCCAAAATAAGGCGTTGTATGGGAAGCAATCCGAACCATTTTCAATAGCGATAGTTCCTATGCCAGAACGCGACAAATTTTATTAAATTATCTCAAAAGTTACGGCCTGTAAGTTGAATAGAAGCAAACAAGATGGGAAGACACTTTCTGAATCGAAGGCTCATCTTTATTCAATTCGTTTCGGGCGTTGCTTACATCCATACAACGCACTTTCACCACAAGTATTGGAAATGTATAAAAATGCATAGCCTACTATGTTTCCCACATGCCATGCATCTTATATAGTGCTCCATATATATATATTTATGTAGATGACCAATAATGTATACAAATCTAAAATTATAGCAGGCTTCACAATTTCTCAGTTACTCTTATAAATTTCTGGATTCCTGTCGCTTATTAAATTTCTGGATTTTGTTAGAGAATATGTTAACCAAAAACAATTTCAAATACATTGTACATATGTACACTACTGCTATATTAGAAGCGCTGAAGTTCTGCCATATGCTGTTATTATAGCCTTTCGTATTGAAACTATAAGTGAAATAATTTCGGAACTTTTTTTGGGAAATCGTATTGCGGGATAAAAATTCCAATTAGTGGTTGTACGCACTACTAGTTTAGTAGGGTGTGTAACTAATACAATTTTTCCTGAACAACGTCGCTTAACCCTTAAATGCATATTGTTGCCATTTGCCTACATTCCGGTTACACTTCATTTTAAAATTAGTTTTATAAAAATGTAAATAAAAAAATTAAAAATAAAATAAAATTCGTTACAATATGAAATCTAAGAGTAGTAAAAAAACACTATGCAAAGGTTGCTCCATAACGAGATATGATGATTGAAGGCTTAAAATTAATAATGTGAAAGCGAAGTTATCGGAGTTACACTCTGGGTAGTAAGCGATCCGGAATCGGAAGAAGCTTTCATATCGAAAACAAATAAAGGCGATTATCAATGATCCAGCTACGAATTTGATCAGAAATGTTTTCAAGTTTCGAGTACAAGAACGTGTGCAACATGGGCAACGTGGGCAACGTGTGTACTGTAAGCATTTCTTCTAATCTCCTTTTTCTACCATATTTTTTTTTAAAATATCTATCTATCATATATATTTTGGAGCTTCAAGAACTATATGCTGAGTTTCGTTTTCGTCATAT
This sequence comes from Glossina morsitans morsitans, assembly GCA_001077435.1. Lineage (NCBI taxonomy): Eukaryota > Metazoa > Arthropoda > Insecta > Diptera > Glossinidae > Glossina > Glossina morsitans. Next base: position 18,077 of record CCAG010019346.1, on the reverse strand, counting down.
GTGCTCTTATCTTGAATTTCATTGAGTTTTAATGACCTATGACCTATGGCCTATTGACTTCTATTTTTTCTTTCCTTAACTTAAGCTTAATAGTAGAGAAAAGGTTATCCTATAAAAAATTATAAATTGCATTTTTACGACTGCGGAGTAGATATTTTGTTCGTTTTACTTATCACGAAATGGATTCGACTATTATAACACATGTCATCGATGAGTTCTAAAAAGAATTGCTGCCATTGATGTTCACAAGAATGCTACCGTAACTAAGCTGATTGAAGACTTAACTCTAAACTGGCTTAAGCTTGTTCAACAAAAAAGCTTACCATGATAGTAAATTAGTGTGAGAGGAAATAAGATTCTCCAGCAATGAAAAATAAACTAGAATTAGTTTAATCATATTGACTGGGCAACATCTATATATTAGAGGCGTGTTTATTATTTCATAAGAAATAATATGAAAATTTGCTCTTTTCCATCAAGTTTGGACTGGAAATATTTTTTAAAGTATGTCACTCTTGGGTATTTTCTTAAATACTCCAACATGGCCATTATGCAAATTGGAAGTTAATTTTTATTACTTGTAATGTAGATTTAATAAAACAAATTCCTGTTAAAAAACAGCAAAGAAACAAGTAAACATCTGCTTATAGAAAAAGAGGCAAAGCTTCTAATAACTCTGGAATTGCCTTTTTTTGCCTTGTTAATAAAAAGAAAACGATTATAAAACTGGTTAGTTTGTTGATTGTTTGGTTACTTGGTTGGTTGGTTGGTTGGTTGGTTGGTTGGTCGTTTTGGAGTGGAGTGTTCGAATCCTATCGCAAAGCCCACTGAATAATCAACCACATTATGTTTGTGTGTGTGTGTACAGAGACCGCCACCACCACCACCACTACTACTAATATTAGAATAACAACAATAAAAACAATAGCCATAGCAACAAACAAAAAAAACGGGAATTAATGTCATACTTGTAGAAGAAACACATCCTCATGCATATGTATAGCGGCTATTCGCTGTTGACACTGTATGTAGAACGCAACCTAAATCTAACGCTTCGCGAAGACCGCAACAATAACCAAAACCATCAACAAGGAATTATGTTATGATGATGTTTTGTGAGAGAAGCGGCTACTTATAGTAGGCAGGCAGGCAGGCAGGCAGGCAGGCATGCAGGCAGACACGCAAGGTGAGGATAATGATGTTCATGATGATGCAGTTAGACCAGGCTGCCAAAGGCTAACGAAACGAAAAAAAAAAAAAAAAAAAAATAGAAGAGGAAGATATATAAAGGAAAAGTCAAGCGAGCAAGTTGTAATAACACTTGAATCGGTTGCTGCCGCGTTAGATGGACGGTTAGGCAAGAATGAAAGAACTGTTACAAAATCAAGTTTATACCACCAATTTTCAAGAAAATATAACCATAGAAAATAAACGTTAGCAATCATAGAAGATATACAGCCAGAAATCGTAACGTTAGAGAAAAAGAGAATTTTATAGCAAAGTACGTATGTACAAGCAAATGGAAAACAAAAAAAGAAAGAAAACCCCAAAAACAAGTCGGACATAAACCGATACTCAATAAAATAGAGAACAATGCAAACAAGTAAGATGTTTTTGAATCTATCGCTGACAACAAATGTCATACTATGAAGATGGTAACAGCAACATGATAATTGCTTCGGATAATGATACTGATGCGATTGATGATAATAGCAGTGATGATGATCATGACGATGATGATAATTATTATGATGGTAATGATAACGATGATAAAGACGATGGCGGTGGTTTTAATCCAAGATTTTCAAAGGTTTTTTATGGTAATTCTACGACAAAAACTAGGCTTTTTGATGATGAGTTAAAAAAAAATAAAAAAAAAAAGCAAATTCAATACACTTCAGAGCTGATATTGACGGTAATATTTTTTTTTCTTTTTTTTTTTTTGGTTTTCTATTTTCCTTGCGGTTTATATAAACAATCTAGAAAAATAATAAATAAAGTGCAACGAACGAACGTAAGCTTAACAAGTGGCATTGATGACGTTGTTAATGGTGAAACCGTCATCGGTAGCAACATCTTCGCAATGTTAATCGTCAACATCATTGCAGAGACCCACTAAACATGTTTAGCTACATTGTCTACATTACGCAAAATCTTATAAAGGAATTCGTTTTCATGCAACAGGCTTAAATTAAAACTATCAACTCTTAAATACTGCGCATGTCCGCATGAAGAGAGAACCAGCGCGAGCGATCGCATGAAGAGAGATTTATGGGCATTCAATCACCATTTGTAAGTCACATTCATTGTCGTCGTCCACATTTAAACGATGCAACGGCACGTTTGTTGTGTATGACACCCTGTCTTTCGATTCTATTTAAGAAGCAAAGGAGCAAAAAATCGACAATAGTCGGTTAAATCTGTAAGGTCATAAATCGGAAATTTATAGGAAACCTTCAGAAAACAAAAAAAAAAAAACAAAAAGTAAATGCAAAAGTAGCTAAAAAGCGTAAGAACATTTTTCTAGCAATTATGAGCATTCGCTTCGAATCATTTTCTTGCTGAGTTTGAATGACTTTCTTTTCAGCGCCTGTTCTCGCAAGGAAACTCCGCCTATCAGGTCCACCTTTAATCGCAACCGTTCTCAGACCAAAAATTTATAGAAAATTTTACAAAGCGACTACTAAGGCGGCATTTAGAATTGAAAATAATTAAAATAATAATAATAATAATAATAATAATAATAATAATATTGTCTTCACACGTTCTGGTGATGCGCATTGTACCACTATAATGATGGTAGGGTATATAGAAAATGATTATATTTGTACTATCTTTCGCTGTCTTTCTGCATCGGGTTCACGTTGCTCCCAATCCAAATGCCACTGCTGTTGCTGTGGTTTTTGTATTCATATTGATTGTGCAAAGATATAAATATGTTTCTAAGGTATTCATATGTCTGAAGAAAAACTATTGTTTCTGGTTTGCCTCTTATTGTTGGTGTTTTATGTCTCTTCATAGGCCTTTCTGTGTATTCAAAAGCAATTGTTTGTAATTATACGGATTTCTTTTTTAAAATATTTATTACCCTCAGTTAGTTTGCTTTTGTACGACGTAGCAAAGTAAACGTAGTATATATAGTAAATTCCTGATTTTTTATTTATAAGTACACAAGCACAAGTGCTATGGGTTTTCGTTAAACACGCTTTCAAAATTGAGCATTTTATTCAGTTGCGCTTGCAATTTTGGGGCGGGTTTCAAGTAATTTACACACCAAACATGATTATCCAATAAAAGTAATCGCTAACGTGTAATTACAGTTTTTACAACCAATGCAAATAATTAGCAAGAGAATGGCGAAGAATAAATAAAGAATTGATTGCATAGGGAGATAAAGTGCAGACAAACTCCCATATTTGTAGTTGTACTAGCGTTTGTAGTATGACAAGCGTTGGCGTTAGGATAGGAAAGATTCCAGTTTTTAATTTCGGCAAAAACCATTTCTCAAACTAAAGTGAAGAATGTTGTTGTTTCCATAATCTCGGCTTGATTTGATTTAGTAGTAAATCAGATAAAAAGGGCCTCAAAGTCAATATCCACGACTGACTATCTCTCTTTTAACTCTCTTCTGTCCCAATTTAACATTAGAGAACCGTAGCCATTATTAAAGAAAGTACGATTGTCCCCTTCAGTAGCAACGTTTTTTGCCATTTACATTGTGCGAGCTTATCTAAGCGGGCAGATTTCTTCTGTTTCTTAATTTGGCAGCACTGACATGTGTCTGAAATAAGATACGCTTGCGTTTCGATTTTGCCTCACCAATTAAATGAAAACGCGCTCTTTAATAAAACGCTTCTTCGAGTTTTGGGAATGATGGACGAGTTTATGTTGCGGTATTGTGCGGCAACACTGCAGTAATTTTGCAAAAAATGTTTGTTTTATTGACTTCACGAAAGGCATAAAAAGATATTTGTGGCAGAAGGAAAATTTTAAATGCCTAACAGATTGAAGTTTTCGAAAATAATTATATGACTCTATACGAGCGCTCGAGACCTAAACACGTTTTTGAAAAAGGCATCCAACGTAATACCAACAAAGTTAATTTTCTTCATCCGAAGTTTACCTTATCTTAAAACAACATTACGACGTAGAGGTCGACATAGGCTGTTTCCGATAATTTAATATAAGCCTTTTTCATTCAAACACTTGCCGGACACACAATGATTAAGGTTTCTAAAAAATCCTACGTTACTCTCTAGATATGGGAGTAAAGATTAGAAGATTTTTTTTTTAGCCAGCTACACTGAGTGCTGCAGTGTCCCTACAGCCGAAAATTTCTTCTTTTTTTTTAGAACTTAAATATACGCCCAATAAATTCCCAGAATATTCTTGTTCTTCTCCCTTTCGCCGTATTCCGAAAAACCGTTTCTTTTTAAGCCGTCGCCCCTTAAATATGCAAAGGTATTAACAATTACATCGTATTAAACAAGAAAAAACTCTCTACTGGGCCACGACCCATCATTAAAGACCCTGCACCACCCTACAGCTATCCACATATAGGCATTTCAAATTAAAACTTCACACAGGAAGTGGTCGAAAAGGTGGTGTGATTTTTGAATAACGTTCGTCCTTGGCCCAGAATAAATTTCGAAATTTCGAAATTTCATTAAAATATTTCGCACATTGCGACACGCAAGTCGAACCAAAAAAGAAAAGCGGGCAGACTGCATCTCTCGTCGCACCCACGCCCAACGTCCAATGGACAATTCATTCCAAAATTTGAGTTGAGCAAAAATATTTACCAAACCCATCATAATGAAACGATGTAATTAATTGTTATATGTATGTATGTATGTATGCTATGTTGGATATCACAAAATCGACGCAAAACCGAAATTATTTTGGTCGGATGTACAATATTTACGTTCACTTAAATTTAATGACTTTCCACTTGCATGCTGCGTTCGTACAGTGAAGATCGTACATAATACAAAAAAAGAAAATAAATGTACGGCGCATTAAAATTATTAGAAAATATTCGATGACTTCCTTTATTTCTTTTTCATTTTCGTGCATTCACATGTTTATTTTTAAAAGCTAACCTCAACGAATGGTATTTTCTCTGGTTTTTAATATCTATCTCTGCGATGGATTTCTTTGTAATTTTTCAATTCTTACTTGTTTTTAAACAAGAATCTGCTGCATTACATATTATAAAAAGCAACAAAATTATATTCGGTCGTGACCGAATCTTTTATACTCATCAACGTCATCCTAAAACATACAAAAAAAAAAACTAAAAGAACTAAGTTTTCATGCTCTATATATATGACTGACTTTTTCTATTTTAAAAATAAAAGTTTTTGTCGCGTAGGCATGTGGGCGTTGTAGTCGTATTCTTGGAAAAGTCATTCCCAAATTTGAATATATATACTTTGTGGGGTCTCTGAAGCTTTCTTTTGGGCGTTGCAAACGTTTTGACAAACTGAATACACCCATCATCCTTCGGTATAGAAATAACAAGCTATACATACATACGTACATGCATGAGTACTTGAAATAAAAATAAAAAAAAGTAAAACACGTTCTCCATCACCGGTGTGAAAGCGGTAAAAGAGAAGTAAAAAGTCGAGCTTTGCCAGAAGACGAATCTTTTGATGACTACACAGCGGTTTACGTCACATAAATACGCAATTTATTTTAATTTGTAAGGCTTTCTACTTTGTCAGTTGTCATAATCAGTAAGGTGTTAATTTATTATAGAAATCCTCTTAAACTCATTTTTACCAAAATCTATCAGTTAGAGTCAAAAAAAAACTAGAAGAAAAAATAGAAGATTTTGAGATACTCGTGAATATTGTTTGGCGCAAGACTCTGAAAAATCTATCTCCAGAGAGAATTATCACATAGATTCGACTATGGTTTGAAAACGTTTATGGTCTTCTAGAATAGGTTTAAGAAAACAGAAAAGTTGACAGTTCTATGCCATGTTTCTCTTTAGATACTTCTTTAAAAAATGCTCCGATTTAAGCCAAGTATGGCAATAAACAATTTCTTATTTCTTACTCAGCACATAATATTAGATAATGGAATAACATGTTCTACGATATATTGTATGTTATGTGTAGCATATATGTAGTATATAATAGAATACATAATATATTTATTATAATATTTATTTCTTGGTTTACTTATGCAATTTAGCTACAATTGAACACTTGAAGAGCAATCAAATTGGCTCATAACAGACACTGCAAAAATGTAGACTTTAAGACTAATGATAAAAAGGACACAGCTCACCACTCGTAGCCGATGTGGATTCCAGGTAAAAATATATCACTAAACCGGCGGAGACATTCAGAAAGTTTGCAATCGATAGCAGATCACAGACAAGGCGCGCAAATTAAAGACAATGACACTTAAAAAAATAGTCTTCAAAGCTTTAAACTTGACTAAAAAGGAATTATTTATGTTTCTCTAATGAAGGTAGAGCTGTAGGCGGCATTTTATTATTAAAGAGTGGCAGAGAGGTAGAGCTATAAGCCAATTCTAACGGAGATTGCCAGGAGCGGAAAGCGAAATTCCTTTTGAAATGATTCAATTTGATGTAAATAAATGCGGAGAAAACCACACAGCGGAGACGAATTCGTGTGGCCTAACCGAACTCATTGTATAGACTTTTTGAAACAGGTGGATCATCTCGCTCCACTGGTATATATGTATATATAAATATATGTACAGTATATTATATATATGCACAATACTACGTATATAATAATAAATAATATATAAGATATAATATATAATGCCTGGTATCTATTATCTAATATCTGAGATATATGCCATACAACAAATTCTGCTTATAATGGCACACATAAGTAATGCGATATGCAGATAAGTAACATTCTGAAAAGACTATTAGGGGAAAAAATCATTCTCGCACAAGATAAGCGGCGATCATATTATAGTGTATAACAAAGTTTGGCTTATTCGCTCCGATTAAGCCAGAAAGAAAGTATTTGAAATCGGATAAAGTTTTGAGGACACGATTCCAATTTTAACATATATGCAAAGGAAGAAGGACTACAACCAAATTTCCTATTTTGTAGCATAGTGAATGCTTGACAAAGCCAATATACTTTCCGTGAAGGAGACAAAAAATTATTATTCAAAAATCCTCATAAGAATAACGGACATTGCGATTTAAGAAAGCTGACACAACTTGGAATGTTTTAATAGAAAATTGGCATACAATTAATTTATAAGAAAACACTAAACTCATATCGATTGGATTCTGTCACGACACATTGTAGCAATAGGAAAATGCAATCCGTATGTCCGCGCGTGCGTGTGTGTGTTTATACATGTATAAGCACAGACTTACGTATACAACATATGCGCTTGAATAACTAACTATCCGCAGTTACAATAACGTAATGTTATGAGGTTAACAAGAAATATTTGGGTCATGTTGTAACTGCGGAAAACCCCACCGATGGATGGTTTAAAATAACGCCATTTCTGTTCAAATATGAAAAGAATATAAATAAAAAATTGTTGGAACAATTCTCTTTTATGTTATTAAAACGAGAGCCTGGGAATGATTTCATTTTCTTTCTTTTTTTTTTCATACAAAAGGAAAAATGAAAAAAAAAGAAAGAAATTAAATGAACATACATTAGATAGGAACAGAGACGGACACAAATGTATTTGCTACAATTTAATCAAAAGTCTACACATTGCTTATACCTTTCGTGCCTGTATGTGTGTTCGAGTGTGCAAACGTAATTGTTCTTATGTACTGTGAGTAAATTACCGACAATTTTCAAAGTTATTCAAGAGAACAATGAAGAACAACAAAAACCATCTGGACATTAATGTTTGTTGGCTATCCACCCACTTTAGTTAGAAATTGTGATTATAATGTTAGGCACGGCTCTGGCTGCAGAAAGAACAACAACAACAACAACAACAACAACAACAACAACAAAACATAAAAGAGAAAAAACTTTAAACAAGTGCTGCTAGCGACTAAGCGAAAACCTTTAAGGACAGCAAACATGTAAACAAAAAAATTTTGTGGTTTCACAAGAAAACGACGAAAAAAATAAACTAAACAAAGCAAACATACATGTATTTTGTATGCATTTCTATATAAATATATTTTTCAATATATTCTTATGTTTATATAAGAAATAAATTTCTGTGTCCTCTACTCAATCAAAACCATACGTATGATAGGGTACACCTAGGTTTCCGGACTCCACATACAATATTTAACAGACAAATAACAATTTTACACATTTGTGTAAGAATATTTTACAATTTATTATTTATGTGTTTGTGTTGCTTTTTGTTTTAAGCAATAGTCGGTTCCAAAGTCGGTGATGCGCAGAAAAGCAAAGTAAAAAGCATTTCAAGGCATTTTAGTATCCGCAAAGAGACTTGATAATGAGAGCAAATCCATGTCTTCTTACACTTTTGAATTTTGGAATAGTAAGGACAATATGACTGACTAATTGAAGGATTTTTAAAGCTTTGATGGTTGAGTCGTGTTGGATTTTAGAGTACCAAAGCCAATGGATGCCGTCACAATAATTTCAAAAGCATAAAGCTTCCGAAACTAAGAGGAAGCCCAAAGACCCCATTCATAGGAAAAAGGCTTCCAGTTTAGTCCTTCAAGTCCTTTATTTTTCTTTTTGAAATAATTTATATCATAAAGAGTACAAAGTATATATATATAATATATCGGAGAAATCACTCAATTTCAACATAAATGGACTTGGGCGACTGTCAACATGAAGCGGGGCTCATATTTGCAACTTTACATTAAAATTTCACTTAATTCACAAAAAATTCAAAAGTGAAGAAAAAATGTGAAGTGAAGAGATATTGAAGGAAAAAGAGAGAGAGGATTTTCATCAGACAGATTATATAGAATAAAACTGTCTTCGTTTGTTCAGCTGAATATCCAATTGAAATAAAATGATCATACGCGCTAAATATGCAACAGGGCTCTGTTTTAGATGGTAGATGGAACCATGTCTACGAGGATGCCAAATCTAATTATTTAAAACTCATTTCCATAACGCTGCTTACTATAGCGTACTGTATCGGATCTGCAAAATACAGAAGATATAAAATATACAAAAATAACTTTGTCATTTCCAACGATATATAGAGAAAAATAAATCACTAGGTGGACAAAAAGATGTGATGTAAGCGTACAACGTCTGATAAAAGTCATAAGCTAGGAACTAACATTGGGTTGTCGTGAACGGCGAGAGGCACTTTTGCCAGGAAAGGCAATAAAAGAATGGCTTTAAATGATGATGTGATGAGTTCTTAAAAAACTGGGCTGCATGCTTCAAACTAATCTACTCATTGGTGACATCGGTTTGTGGAAAAATGCTTCAAAGGACCCACTGCAAGTAGGCTCTCAATGTTAGAAAAACGCAAGGTACTTTATTCACAAAAAAGCTAAAAAGAATGTACGTATAGCAAGCATCATAAAGGTCGCAATGCATATTTGCAAGAGCAGACTATGTGTAAGTTCGAGTCGATCTAATCAAGCTTAAGCTGGCCACTTCGGAAAGTTGACTATTGGGACATCCGCCATTTGATCGTACCGATCAGATTGTCCTGTCTTCTAGATTTCACATTATGATAGGGCGTTAAGAAAAAATTTTAATCTAAAACGTCACTGGTAAATTCATCACACGCATAAAGCGTTCAGTTTACTCAGTCTGGGGGGAGAACATAGTTCACACTGCGTTGCGAAGATTTCCTTAGAGAGTGCAAGTTCGCATTCATTTCAAAATTGTCACAGGGCCCAAAACTACGTTATACCTTGACGCGTAATAGTTGTAAAGTGTCTCCTGAGTGACGTCTTAATTCTTGTTTTTTAACAACAACAGGAAACAATATCTATTTCGCCAGCTAACTTAACTAAGTCAAGTTATTTGATAAACATGAGCATTTCGTTACAGACGGTACGTCTGCTAGCATTTTACAGGCAACTTCAAACCAGGCCACATAACTAATGTACATTGAAAAGTCAACTCGCATTTAATGCAATGTTTTCTGGAATCGACAACGTGTTGTCCTAAAAACAAAAGCGAAATAGTTTTTTCATGTTTTCTCCCTTATTTGCCATTTCTTGTCTTTCTCGCTTTGTTTTTTTAATAAATGCATTCATTTCAGGGTTTTCTTGCTTTCTTCTTCCAATATTTCATTTTCAGTACAACAAATAACAACAACAACACCACTGCTTATTCGATATGATCACTCAAAGTTTAGCCAAAAAAAAAAAGAAGGAAAACCTAACAATTTCTACGAAATTATTATAATTTTTAAGTCAATATTTACCGTACAGCACTACTAACGACAGAAACAACAACTCAATAGAGGAGAGACACAGCAACCGCAAGAATTCTCACGTTTTGATTTGTAAATATTCACATTGAATTTAGGTTATTCGGTTATAAATAAATACAACAAAAATTACTAATGCGAAGAAATATTATTCGGTGAGATTTTCTTCTATTGTCTGTCCGTCTGTCTGTCTGTCTGTCTGTCCGTCTGTTTGTCTGCATGCTAGTTTATTGGACTGCCATCGTGTTCAATCTAGTTGTCGTCAAATGTAATGAATAATTTTCATAACATAAATAAATATGAAAAGTGTGCTGTGTCTTGTGTGTGACCACAAGAAGCGATATTGAAGACAACCGAGAACAAAAATTCGATCGGCATTCGATGACAAAAGCATTGACATCCAATGTCAAGTGTTTCAATTTTTATCACATCTACATGTTCTGCATACGAAACACTTCACATTCTTTTTGCTTTCTCTTTTTTGTTTTCTTTTCTTTCGAGTCTTAAGGAGGCGGCGGCATAGTATTTATTGTGTTTTTCCCATTACGATCCATTATTAATTTAAAGAAGCGTTAAACTTGAACTTGTATATCTTTGTCACGATTTACCACACGCATACTATATTTATATTACTCTCTGCGAAAAAATTTGGGTTAATTATCAGCTTAAGTTTCACTTACATTTGTTGAACTTTGGATTTTATCTTCAAATGTTTTCTTAAATGTTAACAACAAAACCGCTTAAAGACTTATTCACTTGTAGATTGCTTTTAGAAGTTTGTAGACAGACTTACCTAAAAATAAAAGAGAATAGAATAGAATAATAAAGTGAAATGAAATATTTAGAAATTTCTAAAAACTTGAGAATTTTCGCTGAAATTTATCTATTAATTAATATTAATTTTAATTAATTTAATTTTAATATTGATATTATTATCTATTAGCGAAGAACGAAGGTATATTAAATTTGTCACCTACTTTGTAATATTTAAAAATACGTGGCAATCTTATAACTCAAAGACGATTTAACTATGGCCGTCCTTCCGACCATTTGATTTTAAAGCTCTCAGAAACGCAAAATGATTGCTAAAGAAAGCTGAAATTAAGCATTTAAAAAAGTGCATCTGAATTATTTTGAGAGGATTCAATTACGACTTTGTCTCTCTGTCTTTCCGTTTGCTTTCGAAACTCTTGTAATTGCAAATAGAGATCTAGCAAAATGGAAATCTAATCTATGAGTTGCTACAACTTTTATCACTAAATAAAAAATTTCTTGAAAAAACACCTCCAGCATTCAGTAGGAGCATCGCGTTAATAAATTGCTAATAAAAACTGAAATGTATTCTTGCAAAATAACTTGAAATCAATTTTTTTTTTTTTTTTCTATTGCATTTACCGCATAACCGCCAATTTCGCCCGTACGAAGAAAGTAAATCACATTTAATGGCAAGAGTAAAATTGAAAAGTCGTTATTATATACATTCTTCGTTTTCCTCTTAACTGTCTTTTAAAGTGTAATTTAAGTGTGAACCGGACATTGCAAAAACGGTTTTAAATCACTTAAATTAAACAGTTTTATGGTATTAAATAAATATTTAATAGCGACGACTCAAGTCAAACCACTATTTACTTACATTTCATTGATTAGGTAAAGACATTCATTAACAAAGACATTAAACTCTATTGAAAGATTTAATTATATGATTCCACTATTAATGGCTATTAATTGACGTAAGCTTAAGATAATAACGTTATTTATTTGCTTTTCATAGTAAAAACTCTCCTAAGAAAGAAGAAATAATAATAACGACAGTTAACTAAACTAAAGCTTCTGACGTGTAATCCACACTTGCTTATGAAGAAACTCAAAACCATGCTCAAGGTTATATTTAATTTTAATCGGCGTAAAATGTGCTGGCGATTCACCTAATTCTACGGCTTCATCTGGCCACGTATCCTTTGCGACTATAAAATTGAAAAACTACGTTGATAAGTCCATCACAAGAGTGAATGTTTTAAAAACTACTTTGTTAGTTTAAAACCATTTTTTAAGCAGGAGCTAATAAATCGCACAACGGAAGTAATTCAAGTTTAATTTCATAGATTGCGACTTTAATAGCTTTAAAGGAATTTTAAACTTTTCTTGTAACTATTTCTTAAATTGTAATTTAGAAGCATGACGCAAAGGTCAGTTAAGTCAATTCGGTAGAGTGTATATAACGAAGTTTTTGGGTGATTGGTGCAAAGAAACGCGATGCAGGTTTAGGGAACCTTTGCTTGTACAACTGAATATCTTTGCTAAATCCGTTTACGTAGATTTGCTGCGTGCGGTGTGTCGTGTACGCTTCCTCAACTCAGTGAAACCATCCGAGTAGGATGATCGTCTAATCGTTGAACTACAATATATGAAAAGGCATAGTCAAGTGATTTCTCAGTTTGATAACATTCGACTCCCCAAGGCAAAGCGAAATATTCTGCCATGCCCCCTCCCCTTGCTGGATTCGTTGGACATTAAATCTACTGATAAACATCTGTTTTTCTGAGAAGCATTTCTGTACTGTTGGAAACTTATTTAGGGCCTAGTCTTAAAGGATTTTTGTCTTTTAGTATGTTCCGGAAATAAAAGTTTCTATGCGTAACGAAAAAAAGCTTTCATGACTTATTTTTGCACCCCATAACACAAGGGTCTTAAAGAGTAATAAAACCCTTTAGCGAAAAATGCAGCTCAAAAAAAAGTGGATTTCTTTGAAGAACGCGATTGCAGATATTATTACTATTATTATTATTATTAAACTCTAACAATTTTGTTGCAAAATAACTCAAATTAAATCACTACATATAAATAAATTAAAATTTCATGCTGCTTCCGCTTTACATATTCAGGTTTTTGATTGCAAAAGAATTGGGCAGGTTTACGTTGTGCGAAAGGCAGCTTTGCTTATATTGATTGATTTCATATGACGTTTATTAATTGCTATACTCAATTAATTGTTAGAACATTCACTTATCTACCCATCGGTTTACATAAACAAGTTATAATACAAACTCTTTTTATAATTTTAAGTGACTTTAATGCTGGACATAAAAGCTTGTTCCTGAATGTGCGGCAGAGCACTTAAAGAAGTAAATCGCTTTATCCATCATCAAACAATGTTATATTAATTATCTTATACTGTTTGTGTCATTGGTTAGTAACAACAGCTAGGGACCTTCTAAAGGTTATCTATCATATATTATGCGTTCTATATTCCTTGCCTTGATCATTACTTATGCTTTCCATTTAAATTTCTTTGATTTTTATTTTTTAGAGAAATTTCTTTTTCAATTAATTGATTTCACATCTTCACATCTTTGCATTTTTGTTCAATGCTTGCAGCTCAAATGTAAACACATATGCAAATCGTCCACACAATGTCTTCATCAAAATTAAGTTTAAATATTCTTGCAGGGATCTTAAAAATGTAATTATACGTAATAGCTTACGAGGTTATAGGACAAGAAGAAATTTAAGAAAAAACAACGAAACTTTTTTTAAACCAACCCAATACTACATCGTAACGAATTGAAAGTAAGTCTCACAACACTAGCAAACAAACCGTGCACTACCACAGTCACAGTAAACAAGGAACTTTTCAGGTTGGTGCTGGATATCTAAGATTCCCCGTAAGGCGTAGACGTACTTCTTTTTTTAATCTTTTCTCTTTTGAACATTATAGAAAAAGTGAGCAAAGAGTCGGAAGAGCTTTAAGCGAATGGCGGCAAGTAGTGGTGCAATAGTTCGCAGAAAATATTAAGTTGTAAAAAACGTTCAATTAAGTTAACTTATAATTAACGTAAGAAGATTCAACAAAATAAGAATTCCGACCTTGCTTCTACTGTAAAGGAAAATCTCAACATTTAAGAAGAAGAAGAAAATGTGTAACTGCTACGAAAGAAAGAAGTTTTGATAACAATATGAGAAATTTGTAAAAATTGAAATTTTTCTTTGTGTGTTTGTTCGGTCGAAATAGAGATAATTTTGCAACGTGACCAGTTTCATTTCAGACAAGATAAGCACATCGGTTAATAATTTCCGAAAGTAATGCGTACTGGCGCCTCCAAAAGAAAAACTGTATCATTGTAGTATACACGACTTCCGGTACAAGGGTATCTTAAGTTTGCATGCATGTGTGCAACACCCAGAAGGAGTTGAGATGAACCTGCCTTTTATTATGCTATAATGATCGATTCAGAGACACTTTTTGCATCGATCTAAGTTTATCTGTTCGTCTGTTTCCTGGTATTTAACCTACAATTCTTGGTATATTTTGAAGAAATTCGTTATACCGATGTATTTTGACCTAAGGACAAATACTATTGAAAATGGTTTGGATGGGACCACCTTTATGACCGTTTGTCATACAATGACTTATTTTAAAAAATATTAGTAGGCATAACAACAAAGGGTGTTGCAGGGTAGTTTATGGAGAATAGTTTTTTACTTGTTTTTAGGAAGTATTAGTAGCACTCTAAAAACGCCAGCCACAATTTCGTTTCATTTCGACAATTACTTTTCCATTAAAAAGAATAATTCATCGGTAGCTTGCCAATACTAAAGGGTCGCTCCGAACACGCGCTTATACCAAAAACCCAATTGCAAGACATAGCGCACATTTTAAACAGATCAATATTTTCAATAATTTGCATGAAGGCTTGAATATGAGAAAACTGTTTTTGAAATAATTAACCCGTTTACTCACTCACAGAGATACCTGGTTTAATGTGTTTAACTTGAGTTAATATCCGAGCAATTGTCCTGGTCCGTCGCATTTTCCAGATATAGCCCCTCACGATCATTATCTATACCCAGATCTTAATAGGATGTAGGGAAAAACATTTGGACCACATTTGGACGAGATCATTTCGTTTCTTAAGAAATTGTTCTCTAGTAATTTATTGAAATGTTGAAGAAATGTTGGACTAACAATCTCCCAAAACTCTTAAGAAAGGCTACGCTATAGTGAATAAAGTCAAATGACGCAAAAACCGATATTTTTCTTACTTAATTCGGAAAATAACCCGGAATATAAGCTATTGTTCTAATTATTTTCAAACCTTTTTTTAATTCCCGTACAGAAGACGTGTTTGCACAAAAAATTCATATATTTTCATAAGTTAGGACTGATGCGACAAAAAAAAGAACTGAGCTTTCGTTTTTCATCTTATTTTTAGATTTCTTAGGTAAGACAGACAGATTTACAAACTTAATCCGACACATGCTTGCATGTTGATCACAGATAAGCTCTAAAGATGCTTTCCAACGCATAGCCATGACGTCACACCTACTGTTAAGGACGAGGTCTATCCCTGATTTCACACGTGTCAATCACCATGATGCATTCCAACTTCTCAACCAAGTACACTAGCGCTCCTACCACGCATTTAAATCCAACAGTTTGAAGAAGTGTTCCAAGTGTTCCAGGTCGAGTCTCCAACCCCCGAAGATTTCATGATACCTGAGTAAAACATATCCTGGTAAGGGTTTTTCGATATTCGTGAAAACAAAATCGTCACGTTATGCGCTCCAACTCCGCTACCATTCCTCAAGCTCGTAGATTCTTACAGCGTAATAACAATAGACAAAAGAAGATATCTTTCTAAGCTCCCCTATGCGATTCTATTGCCGGGACTCATCAATAGGGCTTTAAGTCTGAATTTAGGACCATTATTAAAAAAGAATTGCAGTTTATCTTATCGCTTTCAGATATGGTAAGATATAGTGTATGATGAGAAGCGCAGTATCGTAGCGAACTTTGGCATTATTGGATTAACTAAATTACATTTCGGTCAATAAAATTTAATTATATATACACTGGCGTACTTTATGTCTATAGATCGCTGCTAATTTTTTGACAAGTGCTTTCCCATAATACGATACCCATATTCAACAACAATCGTTGATAAATTTTTTATATAACCGTTAGTGAGGTCGCTGCATGTCTGTTAGAAATTCCCATTCAGATCTGTCTAGGAGGTGGCCCCTGCTTTACCTTTTCCCTGCACTTAGTTTGTTGCTTTAATTTTTTTTCAAACGTAAGCAACACACGACAGCAAACATATGAAAACCGAACTATTATTATTACTATTAGTTTTTCGAAATGTACTCGGCGGTATGCGTAGAGGAAGCGTGGAAAACCTTTTCATTTTGAAATCATCTATTGTCTGACGATCTTCATCAATCTTCTTCCGTACGTAACAATAAACGTATTTACCAGCAATATTTCCTTAGCTGCTGTTTGTCAGTCTTGATTTTTGTTGTTTTTATAGTGTTAAGCGGTTGATTTTTTTTCCAACGTTCATGTTTTCGCTAAAGTGTACACACATGTTCGCCGCAGTATTGATTCTCTGAAGAAGGTGAAACGCGGTAATTTAATTGCCCTCTGCGATTTAATAACAGGTTACTGCACATCACAAACTTTGATGTATCTTCAACTTCCACGCAGTACTGTTTAAAGCGAAAATAACAAAAACGTGAGTAATAACGAATTCTATGGCATTAAATACAAATAAAGATTTCCTTCTCTTAAGTATCTCACTGTTGAAAAGTTAAGTTTAATCAACTCAACGGAATATGCTGCAAAGTGTCAATTTAGTCAAGAACTACCTTTCTTTCGCCATAGACGATGTTTTACTCTTCTTCTTGAAGCTGTTTTCAATGTTCTAAAATTTATCTTTTTTTTTTTTTTTCAAGACAAGGACGTGTCCTAGAGACCTGCACATGATTAGGGTTCTTTTGGCATTCCGAGGCCTTAAAATTTGGGTCGGTTCGATGGCATTGTTCGAAACCATCAGTTTACAATTTAGCCTAAATGTGGAAATAAGATAAGACTGGAATTATTCTAGACCCAACCATAACCAACTGTTGATAATTCACAATTTGCAATTGAATGTTAAGCAGTAGAGCTTTTTGGTTGATTAATATCCCTTTGGTCATTGCGGATAGGTGGCTGGATTTATCCAAGTTCGACATATAATGCCAAGACCCTTTCACGTCAATGTGCCTTTAATTTAAATTGATTATTGCGATTTCGATATGTATATGTACACTGAACAGACATCTTTTGTCTGACAAGAACTGATGAGAAACTAATTGGTTTGACCGATAAACTAGTATTATGTCTTATTATTGACCGTGTTAAAAGTGAAATGTAGTTCCACAAACGGGCATTTAATTTCAACTTTAAGGGCCTCTTGAGGACCTGCTTGCGATTTTGCTCCGCTATTAGCCAACGAGGCACATTGTTTGAAACAAATTATTGCGACTGTAAGTGATTAAAAGGACTTTCACCCTTGCATGGAAAACACGTTTTTAGGGTTTTAAAGGGACAGCAAAGGTCTTTCATTAATAATAACCCTTGCAATTCACTTTAAAGATATCAATGATTACAACCGATCTTGGCCATCGGAAGCTGCTCTGCATGACTAAAAGTCGACTGACTTTCTTTCACTTTCACTTTGCTTCTCGAGTGCTTAACTTGAAAAGAGGGTCATTAAGAATCGTTACCACCACACACCTGCACCTTTTCATTAAATCTAAAATCATATGTTCGTTTAGTATTAAAGAAAATCTCGAAATTGCTTACGTAATAATCTGTATTTCACATTATTGCGAGAATCCTTCAAGTATATTGTGCTAAGTATGTCACGCATTCTCGGATGTACTGT
>CCAG010019343.1:0-37342 GCA_001077435.1 Glossina morsitans morsitans | reverse complement strand
GAAAGGAGATACAAAGATGTTACCAAATTCACTAACATTATATTATTTAAATCTAGTAAGAAAAATAAAAAAGGTTTGATTTTCAATACTCAATATCAGCTAAAAATACTTAAAGAGGAATTTGAAAATAAAAATTACGCATTACATTGGGCCAAGGCCGGAATTATAAACTCGCTCATTTTATCTGCAGAGGATAGGATAGGAGCAACAAATAAAGAAAAAAATATCATTTGAAACAATAGAAGAGGTACTAAATCTATCCGAAGTACAAATTATGACTAACTCCATCTCAACTTTTTAAATCATTAATATTCCAATAACCAGCGAACAGGTGTACGAAACCATTCCTTTAAAAGCCGTGAAAACAAATATTAACATAGCAACCGACCTTCAACCAGATACTATTATAAGGTCGAAAGGCGAAATACTTAAGATATTAAAAAATGTAAAGCATACCAAAATTTGTCTGTTTGTATATTTATCAATATAACAAATTCCAATCGCATCCGAAGTTTGTTAAATAGTAGAAAACCTATTTGTAACATTGTAAACAGACAACACTTTTCAATTATGGACGAAATATCTCCCAGCGTAATTTTATTAAATGGATTCACTGGTACCCTCGAAGTACAAACGGAACAACAATTCCTTAATGGAACTTTCTTCATAAAGTTCCATAACATCACGATTCTTGTTAATGGAAAGACTTATTGGTCTAAAGAGATACCAACCTACAAGGCACTACCTTCCATACTTCAGTTAATGGCTGAAAAAAAGGAACTCAAACGACTTGTTTTTCTGCAAATTCTAGACGAACTATAAATCAATAATACTTCAATTTGGGGATTTATAATCGCCGTTATAGTAATAATCTTAATTTTAGTCTGTAAAGGTAAGGGAAATAATACTAAAACAATAGTAAATAGGTCAATAATGGAACACGTACGATCCGACGACTTACCCTTGGCAACTGTGAAGCGAAAGGTTCACAAAACTCCATTAAAGTTTAATAACATCTCATACTTCTAATCGATTAACAACAATCGGTTCTAAAGCGGGAAGAGTTAAGGACGACCCTAACGGAAACAGTAAATTTAAGTACCACTCTAACGGACAGAATAACAAACACAGAATTTCATAAACAACGAGCGTCATTTGAACTCGTTGTAAATATTTCTCACCCTACATAAATCTATATAAGTCCCTTATTATTTATTTGAGAGTATGTCTTAAATGGACGACAATCAAAAAATAAATTTTTAGGTTTTTTTAAAGATAAGTAACTTGATTCAGTTTCTTTTTTGCTCTTTGTGTAATTAATATTCTTAATTCGGCAAAACAAGTAATCAATTCGATATAATCAATCTTTCCCTACATCTTCATATAGTGTCGCTATCATTGACAAAGCGGAACGGATCAACAAATAATAAAAACTCATCACTCTATTGGATATGTTGGTCTTATCTTCATAGCCCTAGTCCACTTACGTGCACTATAAAGAGCAAAATCCCGAAATTGAAGATGTACCCCGGCAGCTTTTCCGCTAAAGGGCTTGCAATTGAAGGGAATAAGTGCGGAGAAAAGAACCGGCATATCTGCTTCAGTTTCAAACTGAATTATATTAAAATAGAAGATATAAGGAATAAATCCGCTTTGAGATTTTGTGGAATTGCAACTTTACATTTTATTTATGTAACCCAAAACACTTCACATTCTTATATAAAATTTACAACTTTCAAGTTCATAATTCGAAGTTTTCGTGGTAAATGAAAATATGAAAAAAAGTTACAGTTGGGTTATCTTCTTCACTTTCGAATTCATGTGGCCGAAATAAATCATTCTTTTCTTTGGCTAGCTTTGACTTGTTATCATGGAACAGGTTAAAGTTATCTATTTTCTGTTAACAATTGCACTGTTCTACCATTTTCTATTGTTGACCACTCCCAACGTGCCCCTTAAACCAATTCAAAATGTCAGAGCTATCGCGCTGTATCTGTGTTCGGTAACCCTATGAATTTAGGTTTTCAGGCTTTGCGGATTGGTTTGATTACAATTTTTTGTCATATCCAGATGATGCGTAATGAAAATCAGGATAACCTTCATACATTACCGCAAATGAGCAATAAAATATTTACATATTATTGTTTTAAATATTAAATCAATGACTACTTTTCATGAACTGATGAGCTCTTGCGTGTTGGAGAATAGCTGAAAGGTAAGGAACATTAATTGCACGGGAATTTGCAGAAATTTTTTTGTTGCGCTAACTGACAAAAAGTTGAAAACATTATCTATTTGTAATTGAACCCACCTGTTGTTCATGTTCTTTCTTTATAAACAAGGAAACGTTACATTTGGCTCGTATTTTTTCGAAATAAATATCGCATCGCGAAAACCATACATACTGTAAAATTAGGTGTTTTCAAATTACGCCGTCAAAGTAACGGCTAATTAACGAAAATATACATAATCAGAGAGTAATCATGGACGCAGGCAGCCATCATTGTGATTATTAGAGTTTTTTCTGTTTTTTTTTATACAATTCGTCAAGTTTTGTCGTCAAAAATTGTGTAGAATTAAAACTAGAAATGAGTTGCAATATTGAAATTATCGTAATCATAAAAAAGAAATTTACATTTAAGTAAATAGTGGAGTAATAAAGTACATGTGTCAATACTAACATTATAATCTTATTTTATGAAAAGAATTGACGGCGCTAACAAAGATTCCTCACCAGCGAATAAAAATAGAATTTTCTCATATGAAATACTTGAAAAAACAACAGCAAAATGAGATGTGTTAAGCTATTGCCATCAAAGGTAGAAATCATTGAAGACTTCAAGAATAAGTGCGGCTAGCGAAGAAGAAATATTATTTTTCCTTTAACTTATTCTTCAAGGTGCGAGTGGTTTAATAATATCAACAATTTTAAGAATTTTTTTATTAACTGTGTAAATTCTTTTCGGTAATCAAAAATTTTAATTTCAGCAGAGTTTCGAAGGAACAAGTGGATGAAATTGGATTTTTCATTAAACATCATTTCGAACGAAGCAAAATTCACTGAGTTTGGTGCACAGAAATGCGGTGGAATGGCGAAGAGTAAGTTTGAAAAAAATTTATTAGTTCTTTGTTTCCATTTCTTTTGCTTATACTATTATTTTTATCCTTGACGAACAACAAATACAAAAGGAAAGGAAAATGAGGTGAGAATAATTTGTCCTTTAAAATAACAGGAGGAGAACCGTACAAGAAAAAGACACTGACGGCCAAAGAGCACGCCAATCTAAAAAGAAATGCTTACATTTAAGTAAAAAAAAAGTTGCTAAAACCAAAGTTCAGATTACTTAACACCGTTTGCAAATATTAGAAACTTTACTTATTCATTCTGAGATTGCGTGAGGCTGTCGGAAGCATCCCGCAAAGCCTTTCTCGGCTTTGTCATGGTAATCCTTTCTTGTGCATCCAGACTGTCTTTGTTCGCCTCTTTCATACGCGACCGCAAAGAAAAGTTTCAAAAAATTGTGCTGAAAATGTTAAATTGGTTAACACTTTTCAATTTAGCTCGATATATAAAAAAAAAATTCTTTTTTTTCTTCAAAATTCACAACTTTTTTCACCAATCTAATTTCGCGCACAGTTTACTTTCCAAATTGAAAAATAATTTAATTCCTAGCAACCGTTTATATTTTTCTTTTACAGCTGCGGTTTCACAAACGCAGCTCTAAAAGAGATTTGTGGTAATTTTTCTTGGTTTATACTCAATGCTAATGGAAATTTGTTTTCAGCGATAGCCATTTTGTTGTCGCCGGGTTTGACGCAACTTAGATCGAGGATTTAGCAACAATCAGCAATATATTTGCTTACATAATTAGATTTCATTAGTGACAGTCGCCTACTTCATTGTCGCCTGCTTACATGATAATCTCCCCGCGTCATGGGTGCGGCAGGTGTGGGTGCGAACAATAACAATTAGCAGAATATTTAGCAGAAAAAGGGATTTAAAAAAAAGTATCGCGACGGATGTAGGTACTGATAGTTTGCTTGTAAAAGAATATAAAGGCGGAATAGTTGCGGAATACAAAGTTAGTCGAGTTGAGGAAGTGTAATTGTAACATTTGAAATACTAGAAGAATAATGAAAACGTTAAAACATAAAATCGGAAATGGCACTTTACATTACACTCTTGTTACAATTAGAATTGTGATTAATATGACAAAAAGATTATAATATTGGGAGATCTAACAGTGGAATAGTTAAAAAGGAGTTGAGAGAATGGACGGTCAAGCGGTAGCAAAGATGTATTATGAGTTTTTTTCACAATCCCTTTTCATCTCTTTCTTGGTAAAACAAGAATGCAACCATGCATTGAGAAAGCAATTGTGAAATTCGCTCTAAATTTTGGGATGAGAAATGTAGAACTATAATGACGAGAAGATGAGAAGAACAAAAAGGAGGAAAGAAAACAGCATGGCGGATGGTGTAAACAGATGTCGCCGTGATTATAAAGACGTCCAAAGTTGGTAGAAAAAAGCACAGAGTGGTGTCAAAAATTGATGAGACAAAAACGGAAATCGGAGAACACGGAAAAAATCGGCAAACTTCAAGAAAGTCAAGGAGTTGTAAAGCAACATGTAGACGAAGTTTATAACCAATCTGGAGTCAAAGTTACTGTGTTCGAAGGAAACGTTAGTGCAACGGTAAGCCAGCTTTATGTCAAAACGATTGCTCTGGAAGTAAAGGTTAGAGCGGCAAGTGGGGAAGATGCGGGCGTCCTATGAAGGGATTTAAAACCCTTAAAGCAAGAAATAGCTAGGCTACAAATAAATAGCACAACCACTAGATCGATCGAATTAAAGACGCCCATTTTTGTTTTTACCACCATTTTCAAAATATTTAAGCCACATTTTGGCGTTGTTGTAATAAAAAAGCATGGGAAAACGATAAATTCTTCATCTTAATAGCCTCCTTGAGAGAAGGAACAGCAGAAATCATCCAGGTAATTCCAGGAGGGAGAAGAGCAAAATTCGCCGCGGTTACAGAAGTCGAGCGAGGGAATTCAAGATTATACTACCGAAATTGAAAGCCTAGGCAGTCTTACATATATCAGCATGTCCGAGGGTGTGCTTCAAAGGATGAAAACCACGCCTTTGTAAAAGGAGTTCATGATGCGGAATCTGGAAAGTCCGCGTTGACATGTCCAAAGAGCCCGTTCACCGAGACATTAGGCTTAGCATATACATAGGAATCGGTTAGTGTAGTATGGAGGTCAACTGTGAAGATAACATGAACCCAGGTCAGTGATGATGACGGCATCTCCGATGTAGTAGGCAAAGCAGTCCGAAGAGTCTTTGATGAAAATAAAAAAACGTCGACATCAAGTACACGCCTGTGATATAACTCAAAAAGAAATAGTCATTTTAGTTGCGATTGTCGAACACAACGAAGGAGAAAAAGCGATAGCGAAAAGAGACCGGTCGGGAACATAACAAAGCAGGGAGACAGAACGGGAATTCTCACGGTAACCTGGACTCTGAGTAGGGGTGTTATAATGAGCAACCTGTTAGGAAACGGAAATTGAGAGAAATAACGATTCAACGCAACAGGACGAACGTTGTCGGAAAGAGCGCGTATATTCCACAAAGTAGTAGATGTCATCAAGAACGCATATCAGAAGGAAACATCGTCGTCCGTTCGTCTTCAGTGGAGACGAATATAAAGTTCTTAAAGAAAGGCATACTTAAGGCGCAGCTGGTCTATGCAAATTTGCGGGTTATAATAGCGGCTATTAGAAAGGGTAAGCGTCCCACCCGTTAAAATTGTTTGGAATGCTTTGCTAAAGGAGACCAGGCGCTGCTATACAGCCCTGCGTGTGTTGGCAGGTTATCGTCTAATCTGCAACTTAACTACGAAGGACCGTACAAAATTATTTCGAGGATAATTTACATAGCCTTTCGCATCCAGAAACACCAGAAAGGTGGAGTTATTTTTAGGCAGCAGACTAGTAGCTAATGAAAGTGACTTTGTCCGAGACGAACAATATTTTTTGGGCGGCAGTATTATGAAAACCCAATAATTGATGATTTGACTTTGCATGAAAACCAGTCCACTTTTTAAGAAATCCAAACAAAAATATTAGTAGGTCGGTCGCCAGCTGCGTCATTTAGCTGCCAAAGCATTAACAAAAAAACATCGCAATGAAATTAGGTGTTGAAAACATGTTTGTAAAAGGACTCATCGGCAGAATACTTGCGGAAGGCAAAGTCGAGTCTAGAGAGTTAAATTGTAGTACTAGAAAATCTAAAAGAAGAATTAAAACGTTAAAGTATAAGTTACTGTAAACTACTTGTAAATAGATCTTTCTAAGAATTGTAAATAAAACCTTTAATATTCCGAAAATCATAATTCAGCGATACAAATTTAATCTCAAAAGGAGTTCAATAACAATGTACAATATGCGTATTTGTTGAGTTTAGAAATGTACATTTTATACACATCGTTTCCATTCATTTTTTTTATAGTAGCATCGTTATTCCTTTTTTAAATATTTTCAATGAGCTTTAGCGCATCACAGAATCCGAAAAAACTTCCTCAAATATCGAAAAAAAATCAAACTTCTGCGGCATAAAATCAGGGATAAAAAAGAAATTACTATTCTTTATTACCCTGTTTTTACCAAGAAAAAATATCAACAAGAAAGTACAAATTTTCTTTTTTCTTTTCTAAAAGGAATAATTTTCCAAACAAAAACACAAAGCTGTCATCTCTTATAGTTTAAAATTCTCATTTACAATTCATTATTGTAAGGGCTTATAATGATCCCTTACCACGAATTAATACGAACGATATAATATTTGAAATAAACTGTATACACAAACACGCACACAGGTTCGTTTACCTAATGGAGTTATTTTGACAACAATTTTTGTAGACCATCATTGACTAACTTCGTTTGTTCAGCTTTGTGAACATGATCGCTTTTGAAACTTTATCTCGTTCACACGTCAATTGTAGTAGTATCCTTGCTGTTTCGGGCTTGCGTGTATTGCAAGATATAAAGAATTCTTTCGTGAGGAAGCGACTATGTGAAGCTGAATCGTTAATTAGCTACTTCTTCATTCCATTATGTAAAATTTGGGCTTCTTTATTTCAAGCAAATTGACGGCCACTTATCAAAAAATCGATCGAAAGTGTAACCAGCGACGCGTAGCTTTAAGTAAACCTATCATCTCACGAATCATTTCCCATCATCTTTGATTTGGTATCATCTCATTATGGCAACAAATATTCGAATTTGTTTAATAGACTTTGGCGTTGGGTAATTCGCGATGTCGGCAATTTAATGGGGATCTGTTCGAATGAGAACGTTAGCAATCACGTGCCCGAGGCGTTTTACTTATTCTCGAGAGAATTTACTTTTTCTTCTTTACTTTTAGATAATATTTAAATGTACTGAACACAGTCAAAAAACCATCGAGATAAACACACTCCTGCTTTTTCGATTGAGAAGCAATCACCTTAAGACACTTGATTTGTTGTTGAATCGTCCGCTTTATTTTTTTTACCATTGTAGACATCGCTTAAACGTTTATTGTATAATCCACTGTGTTAATATATAATTTGTGACGGTTGTACTTGCTGTTCAGCGTACAGTCACTCCAGCTTCCCAAAGAATTATTTTTCAGATCGAATGATGATTGGCAGCCTTATTATAGAAAACAACCAATCATTAACGTTCTGAAATAATAACAACAGTACGTACTATTCCACTTGACTGCCACTGAACAATTAAAGAAAGATCTGGGGTCGCGCGCGACTTTTATAACTGTCGACACACCACACTTGTTATGTTTCTATGAAATTACTAATACATGTCTGACACATCGGAGAGAACACTATTTTGTGGTGAATCTCTAACTTAGCGTAGGATGCTGCGAGACTGTCACTCCATAACAAATATAGAGTGTAATGTTGAGCATGTCTCTCCACATTTGTATTTTGCTGTTTTCAAGTGGACTAATTAAAATTGGTTCTGAATGCCTAAGCCGTTCTGTGTGTGTATGTATACGCACGCACAAAACGGGTTTTATTGTGAAAAAAGCATTCTTAGAGTAATAATCTTAGTTGGTGAGATCAACGAAAATACACCAAAGGTGAATATAAGAGAAACAAACATTATATTTTGTGAGGAGCCAAAGGCGGAGTCCGTTTTGGCCTCACGGTTTCTCCGCCTCTGGTGGGGGAGAGAGAGTGTGAGCTTAAGGTAAAGAAGTAAGTTAGAGAATAAGGTACAGAAGTAAGCTAGAGAATAGATTACGAAGAGGGATAGAATAAAAATAGAATAAGAATTGAATAAGAATAGGTATAGAATAAGAATAGATTAAGAATAGGGATAGAATAAGAATAGAATAAGAATATATGAAGAATAGGGTAGGGTAGAATAAGTGAGTTAATCTTGTCGAGGGGGTCGAGTTGAAACGTTCGGTGGGTGAAGTTGAGTCGAAGTCGAGCCAACGAGTGTTGGTCGGGCGCGACCGCGCTGAATGTAATATAAAGAATAAAATAAAGATCCCTAAATACATATTTTTTGTGTTTTCCTGGGCCGCTGAGCTACCCCGGCCGCAGAGATATGGGCCGCAAAGGCCCTCACAATATATAATATTGGACATTTCGCTAGCAGTATTTGCGCAGCAAAATTATTAAGTGTTAGCCCAAAGTATTCGATATAAAGAGACGGTATTAAAGACCGTAGCACAGAGTAAAGAACTGAAATCAGAGGATTTAATGAAATCTATACGATAAATGTGCATATGAATACGAATAGACCTTTGCGGCAGTGTACTCGCGCAATGATAGAAATACTGGTGTGCGCTTATGCGTGTCCCTTTCTAAAGAATGCATAATTTAAAAAAAAAAAAAAAAAATTCGAAGAAAAGTTAAGCAGTGTTAAGAGTATGGCAGACTGTCTTTGTATAATAACTAAAAATGCTGATTGGTGCGAACTCGACGAAATCAATACTGTAAGTGTAAAAAATATAATTAGCTTCTACAAATCAAAATAGACCCAACTTTAGACTCTTCATAAAACATATCTTAAAGCGAATTTATTCCTTATATCTTTTATCCATTCAGTAGAGTGATGACATTTTATTATTTGGCTTTATCAATAATAACAACAATATATGACAAATGAAAATATCTGGAATACAGAACGGATTAAAAGCATTGGCATATTAAGAGCATTAATTAGACAACTGGATTAAAAGCAAAAAATATATATTTACCTTTCACAAATTTAAAATCTTTTGTTTTGACTCATCTGTGTGCAAACAAAAAATTTTCCTCTTCATCAGTAAATCATCTGCTGTTGCTTTGCTGAACACAAGGTTCTTTTTTTGAAGCTTAGTAAAGTTGATAGACAACTTCAGAATTTAGACATTTTACATCTGGAAGAAATCGAAAGTAACAAAAATGTGAACAATTGAAACCAGTTGAAATAATAAAAAAAAAAACTTTAATCAATACTTAACTAATGCCGACACTGCAAAGAAAGGGTAAAAGGAAATTGTAATTTGGAAAACAATTTCTTTTTTTCTTGCTTTTATAAGAAACCATTAGAAAAAGAAAATAAAAACAATGGAGAACATTTTTAGACAAGCAGTTAGAGTTTCTGCTGTCGAGAATCGCACAAGTGACGTCAATACTGTATTAAATATGATATAAAAAAAAGGAATTATTTTCATTTGACTTATTAATTACATTTTAAAGAAAACTAATTTATAAAAAGAAGACAGCCAAAACATTTAACAATAAAAAGAAAATAATCATCAATTTAATAATAATCTCAGTTATATGAAACGAGAGAAGCCAAAAATAGTTCACTATCCTCCACTCCCAGTCCACAAACAGGTAAACGCACTATTGTCGGTCATAAAAATCTGTCAAACAAGCTGAACGGCGAGCGGAAATAGCAGCAGCTTTAGCGAAAAAACTATGCGGGGAGATCTCGAGGGGAACTCATGCTTATTGCCAATGCCAATTGTTTTTTATTATATGTACTATGAATACCACCCTTATCATCTATATACGCGTACTAGTTATCAAGAACAAAAATTATATTTTTATATTCATACATTACATCAGATTTATTTGGCACTGCATTAACTATTAGTGTTTAATTTAGCGTTAGTCCAGTTCAGTCTTTAGTTTATATATTTAAAAAGTAGAAAAAAAAGAAAAAGAATAATGCTTGGCTAAACGGTATACGCTACCGCTGAAGCGGAGTATGGTGCAGTGTGCGCGCGACTGGGGGTAGGGGTACAGGGAATGTGCACTGACGGATTAGGAAGCAACCAACGAACAGCGAACAGTACAGACAACGGGCCTCACAGACGGACTTAACTCGTGGGCCGAGTCACATTGTGTGAACTTCTTAAGGGTTTCTCGCCTTTTTACCTCATTTTAATCTTAATTTTTTTGCATTGTGTCACGGCATGTTGTAAAACTTAGTAAGCACGCTAAAATTGTAAATTTCAAAGTTCAAAATTAATTTTTATCATTATTACTTTGTTACTTTTTATAATTGACATTGCCTGTACCTATAAATTTTGCTCGGAATTTATTTTGTTTTCAGTTAGTTCCTTTTCTTATAAATGGAAAAACCAATACTAACGCCTAACTTGAGCTCTTTTGCTTTCGTGTAATTTGACAAGTACGAGAGGGTGAATTTAACAGCTGTTGTGTTTATCTGATCCCAATAAAACCAAAAGGCGAAAAATGAAACCGTAAGCTTTCTTTGCGTAACTTTCAGTTACGTGATTACCTCCCTAAATAGGTATTGTTTTGCGGTAGTTTGATTTTTATAAGTTAGTATTGGATGGTCAGTGTTGCGTTTAACGAAGTAAACAATTGCATATGGAAAGCAAAATAAATCCCACACATATTTTCTTATTAACATATACCAAAACTAGAAAAAAAATTTTAGTTTATGAAATTTTTTTTATTATTCATCATCTTGAAATAAAAGTTGAATATATAACATCCAAAGTTATTAATCCCTGTGTATCTTCACTTAAGCCACGACAAAAGAATAGTTTGTCTTTGTGGTTTTCAACTCTTATGCCATGGCTTGGTATATTTTGTCCTCCTAGAATTTCTTATTTAATAATAATTGTAATAATTTCTTTTGGAATTGTGGTTTATTTTGCCAAATGTGCACAAGCCTTCATAGCCCCGATTGCTATTTACTTTTACCTTTTTATTTTAGTGTTTTCGTGACTTTGACGTTTTTGCTCCTTGGATTAGTTTTGATTGCGGTTTGAGAATTCAACAAAACAATATATTTACTTTTCTTCTGTTTTTTATTTCTGTTTCTTAAGGTGTGGAACAAGGCTGACTTAAGTTTACTATTTCTACTTAGCTTCTAAATTATGTTCTGTAATGAGATTATGTTTATTATCCACTATCGGATTATTATATTACAGACGTTTTGTTAACCTTTCATATGCAAACTTGATTAAATTTTGGTTTATGTGAGTGTTACATAGCTGTACTATATTATTGCGGAAAAAAATATTGAATTTTTGCAAGTGTTTATTTTCCGTGCTTGATTAATTTTTTGGTTATTGAGTGCTTGTAACATTTACTTATTTTCGATCGCGAAAACATCTACTGTTTTTACCTTTGCGCTAGTTAACAACACTTTCTTTCTTGTCTTTCTCTCCTTCTGCTTTTGACCAAAAACGGCAGTCTCATATATTCGGTAATGTATTATGAACAACTCTCGCTAATTACAAATTCAATAAAATGAATCATTTATAATACATCATCGTTGGATTTTGTCAATTGTTAATATTGTGATTTTAATTGTACAGCAACAGATTGATGTAGAAACTGAAATGGTATGTCGACTGATTTTGGTGTAAACTTTATAACGAGTGTTCTTTTTCGGGGCATGCTCAGGGCTACCCAGGAAGTCCCTTTCCAAAAAAATTTATTAAAAAAACTCTTAGACCTTCGTATTTTCTTTCAAGTTATATTTTATTGTTTACGAAGAATTTGAATAATTGTTGTATTTATAATTAGAGTATACCGTATACGATTAGAGATTTGTGTGGACAGGAGGGAAAAACGAGAGTTGTGATTCACGACCCGACTCTTGTTTAAAATTATTTTCCGCGGTTTGTCCGTACCGAGAAATTCTGCAACAAAAATACGCAGGATGTGTTACAGCAGCCATCCTTAGGTCAATAGGGCCACTCTTCCGTCTCTAACACGTTCTACTTGTTTTTATTGTCACCAGCCGTCTCAACGTCGTTGAAGAAAGTATTCCATCCGTTGTTCAGGGATGACTACTAAGCTAAGCCTGCCATCCCCTATGCGTAAAGTGCAATAATCCTATCTGTTATTCAGGGATGACGACTGACGTAAGTCTGCCATCCCATATCCGTAAAGTCCAGCAGTCCTAGCTGTTATTCAGGAATGACGACTAAGCTAAGCCTACCATCCCCTATTGGTAAATCAAAAAAAGTATCCTTGTCCTTGATCGGGTCTGTAAGTATTAAAACATGTAACCGTTAATCCCTAATTAATGAGAACAGGTCAATAGACTAGCCGTAACTTATTGATGAAGAAGTGAGCGTACTAAGTCTATGATCTCGCTTGTGAGGAGCGAAAATAAATATGGAGCATGTAGCTTCTAATGTGGCTAGCTGGCTAATTGTCGGCAGAGTAGTTGCCCTCGGCCCGTAGTGCCGTATTACAAACAAAAAGGAAAAAAAAAATTTTGTTTCTCCCTTATTTCTAACAAAAATTAAATCCCATAACTACCTAATGTGATCTGTCCCGTCCGTCGTCCGTCGGTCGTTCTTCTGTCTGTCGGTAACTGTCCATGTCCTCCCACTGTCCCTCATACGCGCACCAATCCATTCCCCGCCTCAGTGGTGGAATGTGCGTATCTAATTAGCCATTTTTATTCATTAACACAAAGAAGTAGAAAAACAAATTAACACTAGGTACTTATCTGTCCGGGGGTGATCCGTCGCAGCAACTTCCTTCCTCGCGTCTGATTTCGCATTACCATCTGGCAGGAGGCTTTCTCATATCTATATATAATGACATGGAAATACTGGCATGTACACTTTGTTTTTTTTTTTGTTGCAAACATATACTTCAGCTCCTTTTCTGTCAAGATGCCGATGACCCCTTTTCTTTTTCTTACTGGACAACGAAAACAGTTTTCACAAAGTTGATGGCAAAGCAATAAAAAAACGTTTTGTTCCTCTTCGTTTACTTCCTCTTTATTTCACAATCAATTACTAAGTACTTCTCTTTGCAATCACAGTTCAGGTTGTCTTACTTTCTTATTACGCACACACATGTTCATTATTATAGTTAACAAGTTCTATTTTTAATTCCTCTTTTTCCCTTAATGTAACTCCCTTTTTTTCTGATTCTGGGCTTTTTTTTCTATTTTTTTGGTCTTTATTTTTGCGTTTCTTTTTCCCTCTAGGTTTTCTTTATTGCCTTTTTTTTTTGTGTAAAAAAAAGATTGTTTTTTTTTTTTTGAAGCACCAGATTCGACCGATCATTTGCTTTTTGGTTCTAGTTATTCATTCGTTTAGTTATTTTGTTTCAATCAAACAAAACAAAAGGAAAATGCACATGTTGACCGTAAAAATCAATTAAAATAAAATTTTAAGTAAAATATAATTGAAAAAAAAAACAAACAATCCTGAATGATTTTGTGTCTATTTACCTTTATATATTGACGATTTCGTTTAAGCCACTATACGCAATATACATCCGTTTAAGCAATGAACAAAAAAAATCCACTTCACACAGACTCTTGATCGCAACTCCACACCTTCACTAATCAACAGCTAAAACACAATTGAATTCCACCACCAAAAATTCTTCTTCGCATAAATTTTGTTTCTCTTATTTCTTTGCATAGCTAACGGCTAGCCGCTATTTTGCAAAGAACCGCAAAATCATGCGATGTCGCATAACGGCATGCCGTTACTGAGACATTTTTGGTA
This sequence comes from Glossina morsitans morsitans, assembly GCA_001077435.1. Classification (NCBI taxonomy): domain Eukaryota; kingdom Metazoa; phylum Arthropoda; class Insecta; order Diptera; family Glossinidae; genus Glossina; species Glossina morsitans. The sequence goes on along the minus strand of CCAG010019343.1, from coordinate 23,306 downwards.
AAAGCAGCCGATAGATACCCTCTCTGAATTTGTTCGCGGACGTTACAAGTTCATTATGAATATGCCTATGTATGAAATAATGAAATATATTATAATGTGTGTCCATAAGTAACCATTTCGGTCCATTAGCTCGTGTGTGACACAATAGGTGTAACATAGAAGGCAGTTAGATATATTCCTATGCATTTAATGAAAACCACCACAAATTTAATGTGCAAATCTTTACACGTTGACTTACCTGTTAATATACAAATATATAATTTCGCATATAGGGCGCATGAGAATGCTAGCAAATGTAAATATAGAGAATGTAAGATCATTAGGTACGTGTTTATACGTGTAATATATTGGAACGTGTGTCAGTTAAACAACAAAACATTTCATGTACTGACGTCATAGACAAGCGAATTTTTTTGAAATATATCATCATATATATGGGAATGAAATAAATTTGTGACCGTTAATTCTGAAATAATAAGAATAGTTCAATAAGCTAGCTGTAGCTTATTAATAAAAAAAGTGAGCGTAGAGCTAAATGATTATATATATAGAAGCAAAACAAATATATAGGTATATATGATGTTCACTTAATAGTAGGCACATTGCTCAAAGGTTTTCAACATGTTTATAAAGAGAATTCTAACATGGTACCCTAGGAAAAGATTGATAAGCATATATTTCTACAAGCGCAAATGTATTGTTATCAACCGACGTATGTTTCGAGACATGAAAAATAATAAAAGACATATACGTACAAAGTATGTTACATAATTGTAATACAGTAGGTTTTTTTTTCTTCCTTTTTTTATTATTTTATTTTATAGAGGAAAATACGAATATCACAGAAAAGATATTTTACCCAAGTTTATTTCATCCTTATGCTAAGATGGGAGGAACCTATACTATCACATGTAATTTAGCGCACAATCGGACAGACTAATCAATTGCTTTTGGAATTTAATGAGTTACGGGTGAGCGATATTGCGGATTATGCACGGACATTTACGCAGACAGAATTGTTATTGGTAAGAGATCAAAACGCTTCCTTACAACTTGTTTTTTTATGAGCAAGAGCAATGCTATTAAGTTGGATAAAGTAAGTATTAGTAGAACAATAATATGTATAAATATGTGAAAAGGACGATGAACAAGCCTTATATAAAACATAAGGAATATTTCTTTCAATATGTGACCTAAATTTTTGGCTATGATCATAACTGGCTGTCTTCTGTGTGCGTGTTACACTAATTAAATAATAGCTAATTGAAGAATATTTCTAAGTATGTCAAATTAATCCAAAAATAGAAACGTGACGAGTAAAGTAACAACAAATCCTTTATCCAATTATGAACATATTGAGTACATACATTGTACATGTGAGAAAAAAATATAATGGAAAACTTTCTCGAAACTTTGTTAAAATGCTGTTATAAGCCGAAGTGGTTATAACTAACATAAAAAAATTACATTCGAGCAGGCAAAAATTTGAGGGCAAATTGTGGGCTTTGAAGTGTGAAGTTTTATTCCTATTTAAAATAAAATGACAGTAAAAGAATTTCTTAAAGGGTAACATAACATAAGTCGTGAAAACAAATACATAAATGAATGCTTTTCTTTTTCTAAAATACAAAAACGAATGGCACAAAACATTTGTTGGATATAGGTTTTTATTTTAATCAGTTAAATTTATACATTTAAAAACAGTATTTCAAAGATATTTTAAAAAGTAAAAAGAAAAACGAACTATTTTGACACATAAGAAAGTATATCTGTTGTAAAAAAAGTCAACAATATTACAAATGGATATGTAAATGCTAACTATGAGAAGTTGAATGGTACATACTAAAATAGAATTAAGAAGCTTTGGCATAATCAAATTAATGCACAACTCAACAAAAAGAGCAACAGCATCAATGAGATAAGAGAAGTCATTTAAAAGCAACTTCATCTAATGCAGCAGCCCAATATCACCATCAGATCCAACAGTATGATAAATTTAAGGCTATTATACATCGCGAAAAGAAATTGTGAGTGTGGATAATATTCTCTTCTGCCCTGCGCTCTACTGTAGAGTATTCGGAGATAATATTAGATTTGACAGTAGATCTTAGACCACATTGCAATTCCCGAGATGAGTTCTTCGTGGGATATGACATTATTTCGAACTTCCCTATCACAGTCAGGTTTAATTTGTTCACTATAATGATTTTAAATATCATGTAATATAAAATAGCAAAATTTCATCCAATTGATTTTGTGTAAATTACTTTCACTTATAGTAGTTAATGATTAGTAATATTCCTAATAAACAGACCTAGTTAGGTTGGCCTGAAAATTTTAAAAGATTTGACAATAGATCTTAGACCACATTGGAATTTCCGAAATGAGTTGTTCATAAGAGATGATATTGTTACGAACTTCGCTTTTCTTAATACGGACCCTATCACTAGATCGTGGATATTATTTTCGAGAGAAATGCACTTCAAAATTCTTTTAACTTTAATTAGATTCCTTAAATGTAAAATTATTCACAATTTATTTTTGGCAATACTTTCGGCTGCTCAACTCAAATATTCTTTTTCTACTCAAATGTTCCTGTCCGAGTCAACTGTTCTCGTACGAGTCAATGCTCTTGTCCGATTTAAATGTTCTCGTGCGACTGACTATGCCTTCCGCAAATAGTCTATTTATATACATTATTACTTGGGAAAAATCAATTAGTTAGCATTAACTGGATTTGGGATTTCCGTAACAATATAATTTATAAAATCAAGCAATATATATCTCACTTGCCTCATGCCAGAAAATGTTTCAATAAATAAATATGAAAACCGCCCCAAGGATTAAGTAACGTAAGTTAAGTAAGCCTCAGGTGAGTTACGATATAGTACAGTTTATCGAGAAATGCTGAACATGCCAAAGAATAATTTCTGAACTATTTCGTATTCCGCACGGCCTGTCAAATTTTCTGTTTGAAAATTCGATGCGGCCATATTTGAACGGAAAAAAAGTTTAAGAATGTTAATTGTTCATTATTATTCTGAGTTTATTGAGAAATTCAAAAATGGATCCACTAACTTTAAAAAATCATTCTTAAACTAAAATCTGTCCTCGCCCGTTACTGCATTGTCAAAATTCTATATTCTGACGGGGGGACTAACCCTCAATTTAAAAGAGTGTTCAAAACTGTCGTCAAGTTGAGGTACACACCACGTAAAAAGTGGTCCAAAATATATGCAATCAAAGCGACTTGATGAAAGAGAGAAGCTACTAAGAAAAATGCTAAAAATATCTTACGTGTGAGCAATTGACTCCTATTTAGGATCATTAACGCTTCGAACAACTTCATGTTTAATTTCTTGCCTCAACTACTAATGTGTCGACTCTTCTATACCTGAATTCCAATACGTGATAATAATTGTCGTACGCAAAACCTCGTACGAACAGTGCACCTATCAATATATACCAAATACTATAACATAACGTAATTGAAATACTACTGTGTATATATATCAAATTTATATAATTCAGAAATGCTTTTCAAAAGGACTGCAAAGTCTGGGAAATCGGGTTAACAGTATACAATTCAGAAACAAGGTCACTTGCGACTAAAGATACAAATGAAATAAACACAGGGGAAATAAAATTTATGCGAAAGGTCGATAACACCCTAAATAAGTAATTAAATGCTTATAGTCAAAGAAAGCTTACAACTTTAAGATCAAACTTTAATAACCAAAGCGAAGCTATGATATTAAAATGAGGACATAAATTACAAAAACCCAACAAAGCTACGCTCATTTTGTGACCCGCGTAAAAGAGGATCTGCATTTTTCGGATAAGCGTCTTTTATTGGAATGATTCACACTGATTCATATTACTCTGGATAACATCCCAATCTACCTCATTCCAAATATTCGTCACAAACAGGGTAGCTCGAATACAAGAATTCTCTTGAAACATTCAATGGTACATCCAAAAACTAACCCTGCCGACGTATTATATAAAGGACTAATGGGTCAACATTTAAAACAGTTGTGAAATTGGTTTTTTCACTATGGTATTTTACACTATGACTCTTATCTTTAGCCCAATAAGTCGGCTAAGACTAATCTAGATTGATTTCAATTTTCATTTATTGCTTTATTAAGCAACTATAAAGCCATACGACTATTGTTTAGTTACACAAATACATTTCATATAGAAACAAAAACTACATGATATGTGAGTATACAAGTCAGATATATGGCTGCAAATGTAATCATCTTGCTCCATTAGCTCCGTAATCATCAATTCCTATTAGCAGCAACTTATAAATTGTGAATTTAGCAGTGCGGTCGATTTTCTTTTAAACGTGTTCAAGGAAGAAGAGGGGGTACACATGCTAATATATAGTAATGGGAACAGTAAGCAACTTTTCGGCTGATTAGTTAGAAATAGATGGTATTAATATGAAAGGGTTTCTATTTTATCTAAAGTACTGCAGTCGTTCTATTGAAAGGCTTGGAGATCGAGATTGAATGATTTTATAGAAGTAGAGGGGCAACCTTAATTTTCAATACAGGAGAATTTTAAATAGGCATGAACGCAAGAGGAGGTATCATCGCTAAGTTTAACACAATAAGCAAAACGTGTTATACGGTTAACAATACTTTCAGGCCTCTCTAAATTATATCTTACGCACCTAGAAAAGACTTCAATACAATAATTAACATGTGTCATGAGGAGAGATTACGCAATGGTACGTTTAATTTTTAAAGGCAGATGTAGATTTAGACTGGACATTTGTGCCACAATTACTAAGCACTTGCTAATATTGTTTTCGAACGAACGCAAATTATTTGCATTATCTCTATAAAGCAGGAAGATACACCATCTGGGTACACCAACAAAGCGCAAACTTCCAAGTCCCCAAGATCATTTACGGAGAGATTAAATAATAGGTAGTAGACAAGAATACAACTGATACCAATATTGATGTTTTTCCTAACGGGCTACGTAACGGAAATTAAAAGTTTCGAGGTGCAACGTCCAGACCGAAAGCCGAACTGGGCATCATGCAGGGCATTACTGTATTTCAAGAATAAATCAAGTTGTTCCATCATGATATGCTCCGTAACTTTGGAAAGGCAGGATGGAATGCTAATCGGTTGAAGGTTATTATGCCCAAAAGAAGAGTCCTGTTTAGAAATGAACGTTGTTCGAGCTACTTTCCACCACTTGGAAAATTTGGAGGTCTTTACCACCGCATTCACGACCTGGAATTAGATATATAAAGAGAGATCAAGTTAACAAGTTCGATAGATACTTCGTCAAACCCAACCAAATTACATGTTACTTCAAACGAATTTTCACGACAAACTTATTAATAACGCTTACATCTATCTCAGGAGGATCACCACTACTACTGCTCAGTGCACCTTTATTACGGAGTATGTGCCACATTTGCTTAAAATTAGAATTCTAGAGAAATAAGCATACGCCTAATTCCTTTCTTTTCTGATTATATACTTACCCTATTACGTTTTTATGTTCAAAACAATAATTAACATAGTTTTAGCAGGACTTTTCTTTTTAATCAGCTGATTGTACATTTATTTTTACATATAACATGTACATTATATCTATTGCTGTTTGTGTACCTGTGTGATTACTTTCTATTTTAAGTAATACATAATCATTTTATATTTTCTGAAACCACTATTATATATAGAAATTTTTACAGCAAAACACTTTTATATCTACCACTGTAAGATGGGAATATACTCATTTTCTTTCGTTGCATAATGTATGTAACATCCAAAAAGAAGCCTCAGAGACCATATAAAGTACATATATTCTTAATCAGCGTGAAATTCTGAGTTGATTTAGCCATATCTGTCCGTCTCTGTGTCTGTGTGGTGTGTGTTGTTGGCACTCTTCTGGTCGCAAAAATGAAGGTATCGATTTGAAATTTGGTAGAAAGATTGAAAGTCTCTGCACGCAGGTTGGCATTGAAAATGGGCCAAAATGGTCAGAGCAAACGTGTGCAGTGGAGCGTAAACTGAATGCATCTCAGTTTTTTTGAACAAAAATGTTTAGATTCTTGCTCTTTACTCGGAAATTATTAAAGTTTGAAGGTCGAAATTTAGCACAAGTACTTTAGGAAACACTCCACTCTTGACGATCGAAAATGGAAATAACCCGCCATGCGCACACAAAGTTAGGAGTAATTAAATTTTATTTTTTTTCACTTTTTTGAGGTTTTATGCTTATTTAACATAAGGCAAACCATAAAGAATGTTTAAAACTATTTTGTACACTCCTCAAATGAAGATATACAATCCGCCTAGAAATGGGTAAATTTTAAAATGAATATGGTAGACCTCGCAATTAAGTTTTTTTTAATAATACCAGCAATATGGGTATCAAATAAAAAAAATTGGAAAGCAGAGTTCGAGATTCGGACCCCGCCCAATATAACTTTCTTACTTGTTGTAATTCAAACACATTATTACTTACACAATTTCAGCGGTATAAATTTTCGTCACTGTTAGCATAGTAAGCTCTACCTTTTTCCGCCTGACTGTCTGTATTTTAATCAAATTTTTTTTTTTTCGTTCTTCCCTTTCTTTTATACATCAAGTAATCGCGAAAAATTCAATGTGGCGTCAACACAAATATAACATTTTTTTACATGTACATTAGTTCGATTCGTTTTTATTTTTTTATTTTAAACCATTGATCTTAGTGTAACTTTATGGGACAATACAAAAAAACACTTAAATAGGCCTTTATTCAACATTTTCAGCAATATTCCAGAGTTTATATTCAAAATCCTTTAAAATTTTAATCACATTTTTCCGACATTTGACATTTTGTTACTCTCCGTGTTCCGACCACACCTCCCAACCAACCACAAAAACCCCACTCCGTTTTCTTTTCTTCAAAAGTTGACAAAAATTGCCTTCAACTTCTTTCATTTATCATGGAGCGAAATTAACAACCTGCCTTCCTACAGTGTTGTATTTGTTACTAATATTACAACATGTAACCACGTTTTACAAGATCAAAGATATTGTTGATAGGGAATGTCTCTGAGGGATGTTTCATAAAAGATGTTACGTGACTGGGCCCAGTTGAGAGTACCATTACCAGATGGATATTTAGAATTGGGTATAAGATGTAGGGTATTGTGCAGTGTACTGATTAAAACGTCGGGTTGAAAGTTCACGTAATTAAAAAAATATATTAAACTAAAATAAACTCATTGTAAATAAGTAATTATTGCGTTAATATTGGCCTTATTAAAGTTTTTATAATAGACTTCGTGTCCAAGTTTGATGATGATAATTAGATTAACGCGTGATGCGAGAAACCAGGCGCAACAGCTTGAGAATATTGTGCAGAAGTGAGATTCTCACTTGTGAGAAAGTAATCGATAAGTGGGACGGATTGTTGCTGAATATTAAAATGATAAATAAAATCGGTAAACAAATATGTTTGCAACAGAGTTCATTCCTGCAGGAAACGGCTCGTACTTTAAAGGCTTTACCAGCATGAAATAAATCACAGTTAAAATGAGTTATTGCAATATGGGGTACATGGTAAGCCAACCACCACGCATCCTTTCGAAAAATGATATATTTCATCTGGGCAAACAGACGACACCTAGCAGCAATTTATTACTCCGAAGTTTCAGGTCAACGACAAGAGATTCACAAACTCCCTCCTCCATGACACGTTCTGCTTCCGTGGTTGTCGTAAAGTGCAGTTTACACGAGGTATATAAAGGACCTGAGTTATACGCTGGCAAATATAGTCCGTTAGCCAAGCTTCACCTATGGCAAAAATATCAATAATATTACCCGCGACAAGGCTATCAAGCTCATCAAGTTAGAAAGACTAATACTCTGGCAGTTCAGATGCACAATGTTAAGATTAAGATCATCACACTTGAGACAGAAGCCTTTGTTGCTAGCAATGGGCCCAAGAAGTGAGTCTAATGGCATTAAAATACGAGCAACATAGCAAGACAATTATTACAAAAGTTCATTATAACCATATAACCTGTTTATAAGTTTATAATTCCGTATTTGCTCCAAATTTCACTTAAATGTTATTCTAATAATTGTACAACCCAGTACATAAGAAAATCGACTACAACATGTTTAACGAAAAAGGGTGGGATATATAAAAGTAATAAACAAGAAATATTAGACGTCATTGTACCTTTGTAGGAACGTGTAAAATCACAAACGCCATCATAGGTTGGGAAAATCCTTGTTGGAGATATTGAATTTTTACCATTCTTCTTCGTCATCCTTCATAAAAAATTTATCTTCTGGGAACGTGGCGGTAGAGGTTCATTAATATAGATTCGAGAGCGTATCCCACCACCAATGGCGTCCGAAAGAATCATCGTATGTGTGGTAAGACAGTTTTTCCATAACACATCTCTTACAGCTGCGCTATTAAATTTCACCAAGATTTCATTCTTTTTATATAGATAAGCGCAATAGTTGATACCCGCATTGGAGATGATTATATTAAGGCAACCGGCGATCTTAATCACTTGCACCGGCAGATTCACAAGTTGAGCTAGCAAGACTGATCTAATAATGTCAGTATAACTATGACATCGAAGAGAGAGCTCTGCATTATTTCCAAAGATTTCTGTTTTTTTACTAGCTCATTCTCCATGATTTCTTTGTCAATTTGCTATTACGAACTAACTTTCACCATGAAATATTGAAAATTAGACCTTTTTACCATATAAGGCATACTAAAATAATTATTATAAAAAAAAATATTGTAATTTTCAGAATTTCGCGAGAAATATCGTTTAATAATAGTATTTCGGCATTATAAATTGATGTGAAAACTGTAGTGAATCATCAATAGAGAACGGGTCGTATAGATCTATTTTTTAGACCGCACCATTTATAAGGGCTCTCAAGGAAGCTTACTGTTCTGTGGCGATGAAGAAAGATATAGTAAAATAGTCTCTCACCATTATTTGAAGAACGAAACGAAAGAAAACAGCAACCAATATGTCTCATGTCTCAAATTTCGCTTAATGACAATTACCTATTAACTAACTTACTATACACTAGAAAAATCCAATGATATAACTGCACTTTTTTTTTAATTGTACTTTTAACGGCAATTTCGCATATATTGCAAACAGACTTCAACTCTCATACGTCAAAGAAATTAATCTCTTATTTTTTATATCCTACATCACTAGTGGGACAAATTATATTAAGTTTGTGCGGACGTACGTAACACAGAAAATGGTTTAACACAAACCCACTTTTTATTATATCGACTCAAAATGGTCTGCCCATCTGTCCGCACATCTGTGTGTCCGCCTGATGCCTGTCCTTATACTTTTGTGTTTAATCTACAAATCGAAATTTTTCACATATTTTGATGAGATTTGGTATACTGGTGTGTTTTGACGCAAGGATGAACGCCATTGCAAATGGTTCGGATCGATCTATTTTTCATTCTAAATTCGTATAAAAATATAATTCGGCTAAGAAAATTGTTTTCACCCAGGCTCATACAACAGTGAATATAAGGATTCTCAGGAAATGGAACGCTTGTATGCCAAAAAGCCCTAATTGTTAATGCTTTTTGATGAAAATTTTTTCATGACAGTAATTTGATCTAAAAATTACGTGGACCAAATTTTCACCAATTGGGATTATTTCTGGGACTCCACTCCATATAAAATTTGTTATGAATAGTAATTTTTCAGAAGAAAGTTTAACTTTTAAATTTGAATAGTAATTTTTCAGAAGAAAGTTTAACTTTTAAATTGGTCCATAGTAGGAAATTAACCTAAAAAATTAACAGTGACTTTGGATTACATATATCTATATATATATATACGTATATATTTTTTGCACGCAAACATATATGAAGGTTATCATAAAAAGCAACCCCTTAGAGAAAGTCAAATTTCTAGTTTTTTATGTCGGAAACTAATATATAATGACATTTTTAAGAAGTAAATTAAGCCTGTTGAATGATGTGATGATTTGAGTATCCTCTAGTAGACAAGCTAGCAATTAACTTTGCAATTCCTCAATCCCTCAGAGACAATATGACGATAATAATAAAAAGGGCAGTATTTTCATATTATTAACACACATTTACTTAGAATACCTGAACATAAACAAATATTGGAACCAGTTCCATCAACAGTATAATGAGAAATGGATTTTGAGTAACTGAAAATCCATATAGTGAAATGTTATCGAATAGATTTGCTGCTATGAATCTGGCATGAAAAGACTTGATAAAATTATTGTGGATAGTGTAAATCGTATTGGTCGACTGCTTCCGACAAGGCAATGCACTCGTTGATTGCCAAAATAAATATAATATTTAATAACTAAAAGAATGGAATTGGGTTGAAAGCTTCGTATGCTATGCCAAGAAAAACTCGGCTGAAGTATTAACAGCGTTTGTCTTTATTTAGATGCGTGTGCTGTTTTTATACGTCAAATAATCCTTACAATTTTGCTTACGATAACTTGCAATAAAATTCTTAATAATCGACAATAAGTGCAATTTTTGGATAATGCGGCGCTTATTGCAACTCGACGCTTTTGGCGAACATGATGTTTGTTAGCACAAAAATATATTTCAGCATTTTTGAAAATGTTCCACTTCTGTTTACTCTTTCGATTCTCTTCGTTGTTTTTTGCTGATGAGAACGCGCCACAACATGTACAAATTGCATCCTTACCCTTCAAAGCGGATTATTGTTTATGTGTTTGTAAGTATAACCAATTTTCTAAGATACTTACAGCAGTCATGATGATTTTATTTTATATCATTTAAGTTATAAAACGGATATTAACAACTATATTTACAGAATTGTCGATAGTTTTACTCAGCATGTATATGTGTGTTTACTAACATTGTGCTATTTATTAAACGTATTTTCATTTGTAACATTTCTCAAATAGGTTCTTATATATAGTTTATTTCTGATTTTTATTTGATACTGTACATTTATGATCAGTTTCACAAATCTGTGGGGTAGTTACGTCCACCAGCAATCGAGTTAAACCCAACCTAACATAAAAATTACCAATAACCTTATTCTTACAGACGCTCAACTTATTAGCAGACATATCTCAGCATTTCTGAGCTTGCAAAACACAATTAAAAGTTATGAATATTATTGTAAACTGAAAAATAGAAAGTTTTATAAAGTGACTTTGAGAAGAAAATAACCTAAAGATTGCTTTTCTATTTTATTTAAAGAACACCCTTACGAGCGAACCTACCTCCCGCGTTACGGATGTGCTATTTTCTTGTGCTTATAACTTTTCACGATTTTTCCTAATTTACTCGTTTAAGTTAATTATTAAACTTTAATAACGGCTTATTCGTCTTAAATAGTGGTCCATAAGTAAATTATGTTGTGTAATTATATATTTTGAATCGCTATTGTATCGTGATATAATTTTATTTACTGCTGCTAGCACTTAATGTTCTTTTGTGTATTCTACTCTGTGCTTTTTTCTCCTGGTGTTTTGGGACTAATTTTTTGTTTGTCCTTCATGTGATCCAGGTTGGTGATATTTAGTGTTACCAAACTCTGTTGAATCTCCAATTCTATAAATAAAGATTTCATTGGAACTGCGTATTTTAAAATCCTCCGTTCCTTAAGGTTTGTTCATTATTTTCACTATATTCATTATTCTCTTAGTTCTTATTTTTGCTTACTTTATTTATTGTTTTTTCCAGACATCTCTGTTTTGAATTTACTCTTTCTTACCTTTTACTAAACCTCCTGTTGCTCTCTCTATTACAGTGTTTTATTGGTGCGCAATTTGTGTGTCATTTTAAGGTACCATTGCAAATAGTTGATAAATTTTTTTTTTTTGTCGGTCAACGTGGAATGTTTGTTAAACTATGTCGTGCCAAAAGTGCCACAGAATCGGATCGCTTAATTGCCTGTTGACTGTGTAAGCGATACTGTCCCACGAAATGTACTGGTATAATTGGTCGAGTTGCAGACGTAGTCCTAGATTCAACGAAAGAATAATCTTGGCTATGTCTCATCTCCTGTGCGCGTGATATTGGCTTTTATAAACTTTTTATGTGGACAAAAAAGGGTTTCTAGGAATTAAATAAAAAACTCTCTCTCGATGTTCGACAATACTTCACCTCCGCCAAAAATTTCGTACATCTATCCATGTTGCTCGCTATCACTCTCCGTCGGGAGTGGGGTCTACAGATCTGCAATTCGCGAATCCGGTTAAGGTATCGAATGCTCCATTCCTGCCGCCAAAAAACTTTAGCATTTCCTCCATCTTAAAATGAGCTGGTAATACAATTAAGCCGGAAACCTCTCTTTGTATCAGCTATGCTGAGGTTTCAAGGGTATGGCTTCCTGAAGTTTCAAGGGAATGTCTTCTTCCTGCTAGTGCCATTCAGCTTATTCAAAAAAATTTAAAAAAAATAATAAATTCTCCTCTTTTTCTAGTTGTTCCCCATGTGCTGAACATCAACCTGGAAAAATCGCACAAGTTGCACATGCAAGTGTAGTCACTCCTGCTCTTTTCTCCGCGGCTCAAAGTTCTCTATCCTTTATTCCTAACGTTATAAATACGAATGACATCTGTTTGTCGGCAGTACCCCCGAAAGGCAATATTCTCAAGACTGCCGCCTCACACCTACGAGCAGAACATAAAAAGTTATCTGGCTGCAAAAGTCCCATCCGTCCATTTGAAGCTTATTAGCAGTTGCAAATTGGGTCCACCGCAACATAGAACTTGTCATAGGCATAACCACTTCGCGGTAGAGCTTTATGATTTTTATACTTTCTTTTCTGCCTTGCCGTGATGTCTAACAAAAAAATTTTCAAGGTGGTGCACACGCACACCCACTTATACCCCTTCTCAGCGGTACCTGCCAACTGCTTAGTTAAGCATCTGTGCTTATTTTTTGTTTTCTTTCCTTTTTTTATTTTTTTTTTTTTCACACATAACTATGCAATCAATCAAGCAAGTAATCAACAGTAACCTAAAAGCTACATAAACATTGATGGATAAGGAAATCTAATACGAACCCAAACACCACATACACGGTTCAGTTAGACGATGACTTCATTGTGACAGCTGCTGGCACACTACCAACGCTTCCTGTGTCGTGACCCATCAAATGCCATTTCGCAAGAGAAAACCATCTTAACTTTACGCTCCTTTTACGCTCACCTCTTCGATAAAATTTATAAAAAAAGATCTTTCTGTTAGACTTGTTAACGACTCAGCATTAACTTTTTTTTTTCATTTATTTTTTTTTTTTTGAGTATAAAAATCCAATTTTTCTTTTTCAAGCCTTCTGGTTTTCATATGTTAGTTTTATACAAAAAAACATTGCATTTGGCTTGATTTGATTTCTAGTTATTTTTCTTTTATTTATATTTTTTTGTTGTTTACATAGTTTCTCTTTTCCCTTTCCCTTTAGCTTAACTATTTAAAAATTGTATAAGTAAATAAATGCATTTATAACAAAGTTATTGTTATTGGTGTTGTTGTTGTTCTTGTTCTCGTTGTTTTAAATACAATATAATAATTTGTTCAAAATTCATTTAAGATGTTTATGTTTCGTTATTTGCGATTTTTTAAGGGAATGAGAAACATGTATTAACCAATTTATAAAATCAAGTCCATACGCATGTACTTATCTTTATGGATAACCTAACGGTTGATTAACAATTACAGTTTAATACAATAATAGATTCCGTTCTTGCAGGAGATGCACACAACTCTGGATTCATTTCGCTTTATCTTCTGTGTTAGTTTAACAATTTTATAAAAAATAAAAATCCTTTTTTTTATTAAATTCCTTTTCAATCTTTTGATATTTGTTCTGTTTGTTTCTTGTTTCTGACACGCGATTTACATTAATTTCACCATTTATTTTTTCTCGAACCTTTGCTTTCAGACCTTTTTCCAATTGTTTAAATTTTTCTTTTTGTCTTGTGCCGCAATTTAGAATTTTTTTATATATATAATTTCCGAATTAATATTTTTCCAAAAATGCTCTCTTAGCGAAATTAATTAAAATTTATTAAATTTTCGACATATCTTTGTGTTTGTTTCCCCATTTTTTTTTTTTTTTTTTGCTTTCAATCAAAAATTAAGTTAATAGGACAATAATTGACTTAAGAAAGACATTTAGAGATTACAAGAATAGGAAAAACACGCTATTCAAAAAATATTCGAAAAGTGGTTCTTCTTTAAACTATTTCGCTTACTCAGCCGCAAGGCATAGATTTAACTCCCTCAACCACCATTATTATTGCACATACCTTCAATTCATTAAATCCTCCCTGTTCGCTAATCCTAAATACTTTTTTAAATTTGTTAATTCAAAAAGAAAAATTTGCACACATCCCTCGCATGTTTCTTTTAATAGCCCTGATTCCTCGGATGATATTGAAACCTCAAATATCTTTACTGAATACTTCCGGCACAAGTTTTCGACTGCTGATTCCGATTTATCAGCAAACTACCCATATCCGATAACTAATTTGGTTTCTATACTTAAATTGGTTATTTCTATAGATGACGTTTTTGAATGGTTGAGTTCTCTAAAATATATTTGTACGCCTGGACTTGATGGAATTCCATCATGTGTATTAGAACTATAGAGGCATTGTCAAGCTAAGTGTTTTACCTAAACTATTTGAGAGAATTTTGACTCAGCATTTGGCCTTTGCCACCAAATCGTATATTTCTCCACTCCAACATGGCTTCCGAAAAGGAAGATCTACGGTCACTAATCTGTTAGAGTTTACTTGTCAGGTTTTCAAGGCATTTTCCAATGGCTCTTGCACTGATGTCATATACACCGATTTTAGCGAAGCGTTTGATTTGATTAACCACAAATTACTTATCTTTAAACTTTAAGCCGCTGGCTTCCCTTCCCATTTAGTGAAATGGACAAGTTCTTTTCTGCATAATAGGTCATTCAAAGTTTTATTTAACTTCGTCACCTCATATGAATTCCCCGTTACGTCAGGCGTACCTCAAGGCAGCCACTTAGGACCCATTTTATTTAATCTATACATTAATGATTTGCCTTTGGTGATTAAATCTAGTCAGATCTTAATGTATGCTGATGATGTGAAACTGTTTTCGTCTTTTTCCTTAGAATCGCAATCACATCAGCTTCAAACTGACCTAAATAAATTGGTGGCATGGTGCTCTTCAAATTATATGACACTAAACCTAAATAAATGTAAGAAGCTTTCTTTCTCTAGAAGGAAGTCATTCATAATCCATTATTTTATAGATTTGCACAAGTTGGAGGACGTAGAGTCGTTCACAGACCTAGGCGTCCTCTTTGACCGTAGGTTACGTTTCAATTTGCACGTTGAGTTCTCGATAAGCAAAGCTAGGTCCGCTCTTGATTTCATCAAGAGATGGTCCAAAGATCTAGATGATCCGTATATTACCAAAAGGCTGTATACGTGTTTGGTTAGGTCTATACTTGAGTACGCTTCTATTGTGTGGTCTCCCTCATATAGGTGCTATGTAGACTCAATTGAATCTATTCAAAAGCAATTCCTGTTGTTTGCTCTTAGGAATTTGGGTTGGGATCCGTCCGCTTCTCTTCCCCCCTATGAACATAGGTTGCTTCTTTTGTCCTTACCGTTTCTTGAAAAACGTAGATTTGTTCTTGGCGTTTGCTTTGCAATCAAATTAATAAACGGCGCTATTGACTCGCCGTCATTACTTGGAGAAATAAGTTTTAATGTTCCTAACCGCTTCTCTAGGCATTTTACCTTGGTTAAGGTTAGTCATTGTAAATATAATTATGAGCTGTTTAACCCGCTCAAAGTTGTTTGCAAGAATCTAAATAACGTCTATCACCTTTTTTCTTTATCGGACACTTTAAAGTCCATTAAAGCAACGTTGTTTAATACACGACATTAGCCAATGTCGTACTTAAACTAGCTCTTAATCCTAAAAAGTCACTACGATTCGAAAATTAATTGTTGTTAACAATTATCGGTTGCCAAGCTTATGCATGTTTGCGATGGCTTAGGGGTTCATTTGCAACTGGGTTCTGTACCGGTTGTGGGTGTGGCTCTGTGCTAATTGTGTACATGCTTTTTTTTTCTTTTTTTTTCCTTTTATTTGTTTTATTGTACTTATACTAAGTTTTTCTAATAATAATTAATTTAAGATTTACTTTAAGAGTCATTTGAACTCGACTGTCGTTTGTTTTAGTTGAGTTTCTGTATAAGTGGAATAAATAAACAAAATAAAATAGACGTATACTCGAGTATGCCTCTGTAGTGTGGTCTCCTTCCTACAGGTGCTACGTAGGTTCAATTGAATCTGTTCAAAAGCAATTCTTGCTGTCCTTAGGAATTTGGGTTGGGAGCCGATTGCCTCTCTTCCCCCCTATGAAAATAGGTTGCTTCTGTTATCCTTACCGTACCTTGAGAAACGTAGATTTGTTCTGGACGTTCCTTTCTTAATCAAAGTAATAAATGGTACTATTGACCCGCCCGCATTACTTGGTGAGTTAAGTTTTAATGTCCCTAACTGGTTCTCTAGGCGCTTTATCTTGATTAAGCTTAGCCAGTGTAAATGCAATTATGAGCTGTTTCACCCGCTCAGAGTTGTTTGCAAAAACCTAAATGATGTTTATCACTTATTCTCATTATCGGACTCATTAAAGTCTATTAATGCAACTTTGTTTAATACGCGCGATCTACTTATTTCGTACTTAAACTAACTTCCGTTCGTAATATGTCACTTTTTTTTCGAAAATTATTTGGTGTCGGTTGCTAAGCTTATGCATGTTTGCAATGGTTTAGGGGTTCACCTACAACCTGGATCTGTTGTTGGGGTGTGCTTCTGTGTTAGCGATTGCTATTTTTTTCCTTGTTTTCTTTTTTATTTATTTATACATAAATTATTATTTTTAGCTTACTTTGTTTTTGTTTTTTTTTTATTCTTCTTTTTTCATAACTTCTTCATATTGTATACTAGTTTTAAAACAATTAGTATAAGATTTTCTCTTAAGTTCTACTTGAATTCGACTGCTAATTTTGTATAGTTGAATTTCATGTATAAGTAAGTAAATAAAAATAATAAATAAATAAGTAAAATAAAGCAAACTTTTTTTTAATGTTTCTTTTGTAACGCACACACAAGAAATCATTCGAAAAAGTGAATAAAGTCAATGATTTTTCTATTTTTTTATTTACATTTATTACAAACTATAAAATTTTGTTGGAATAACCCGTTGCAGCCTTGAAGGGTTTTGCTTTTTTCGTTTTATTGCGGTGACACTAAAAAATTTTTATTTTAAAGTAATTAATGAAATTTTTTATCAATTTGTGTTATATTTTACACGGGCCTTTATTTTAGTTAAATGTTTTTTTTTTTTACATGTTTTTCGACATCTTAAGTGCGAACTGACAACGAACGACTCCCCTCAAAAAAAAATCAGCAGCAAATTCAAAGCATCAAAGAAATCTCTTCATCTCTTGCATAATAACGTTATTTACAGAGAGAGAGAGAGAGAGAGAGTTATGAATAAAGGTACTCCATAACAGTAGGCAGTATTTACGATTTTACCTACTCTATTCGGATAGAGCAGTAATCAAAGCAGACCGGCCCTACACATCGAATTTGCACGGACATTACAAGCTATCTTGTTCTTTAAGGTATGAGATCCGACTGAGAACGTAGAAATTTATTTAAATAAACCGTTGTGGCCAGTTGGATCCTTAATAAAGAAATTCATTCCTCATGATCAACCCCGTCGACCGTACAAATTCGGTAGTTCTTCCATTCTCAAAAAACGAAATGTTCAGGCCCAGTTACTGTCATTTACCAAAATGTTAGGGATGTAAACTCAAAATTTCGCTCTACTTACCCTCATTCTGTGAGCACGGAGTTTTCCTGGTTGATATTCACTGAAACCTGGTTAAAGCCTGTTTTTACATTCGTCGGAATGTGATGATGGTGTTTTAATTGCCGTGTCTGCTGCAGTCCCATCCTATTCAATTGAATTTCTACTCATCCCCACGTTGAAAATTTTAACTTTTGGGCAAAAACCGACAGCAAAAAGTTATAGGTAACTTGCCTATTTCCCGGAGATAGTTGTAAATCTCTGTCCACCTTTTACTTCATCTGAGGATCTATATGATCCAGCAATTGGTATTTCCTTTTAGTACAGATGTAATGGTCCGTTGCACTACTCTAACGTGCCGAATCCAATGCTCGATTTCTATGCTGAGAATATTGAAACCTTGCTGTGATCGTTCTGTAATGTATTAAACCTATCTATTTCTGCATCCGTTCCAATCAAGCAACCCCGCTTTCGAAGCAGCTGCAATAAGAGAATTAAATATTACAAAAATAGAAACACAAACTTTTAAAAGAATGGTTCTGTTTACGACTATTTCGTCTATTCTACTGCAACGCATAAATTTAATTAAATCAACTACCAATATTATTGCAGATACCTTCAGTTGATAAAATCTTTACTGCTTGTTAATCCTAAATCTTTTTTTAAGTATGTCAACTGCAAAACTCCATATATCCCTCGCATGTTTCTTTCAATGGCTCTTAGTCCTCTGATAATAATAATCTCTTTGCTGAATACTTCGCACGAAATTTTTCAACAGTTAACAATCCGTATCCGATAACTAACTCGGTTTTGATTCTTAACTTCGTCATTTCAGAAGATGCCGTTTTAGACGGTTTGAAATCTCTAAAACATAGTTGTGCGCGATGGCTCTATGTATCTATTTGCTAGAAACTTATTCACTTGCTAGCAACTTACTCGCTCCTACATCGATGACCGCTTGTATAGCCGGATTTCGTGAGACATAATGAAGCTTAGGCGATTGTTTTATTATACGATGGTGACCTATATTAATTAGCCCATTTATTTCTACAAATTTCTGTCATTCTATTAGGAAAAACTTCTCAATGTACTATTGTACTTTATTAAGTTGTAACGAGTCTTCTTTTCGGGGTATACTCAGGGTTACCCAGGTAGTCCCTTTCCAAGAAAATTTATGGTAAGAAACTCTTGAACCTTCGGATTTTTGTTCTTACGTGTTTATTATTTACGAGAAAGTCACAGTTAGATAAGCGATTATTAATGGGAGAGCGAGAAAACCAGCGTGGCGATTCGCAACTCGACTCTTGTTTGAAACTTTCTACGTTTTTGTTCGTTCCGGAAGATTATTTTCTAGGCTTTATCCGTATCGCGAGATTCTGCAAAAAAAGAATACGCCGTAGGTGTTATAGCAGACAACCTTGGCCTATAGGGCCACTCATCCGTCCCTAACGTTTCACGTCGCTGAAGAGAGTGCCACTGTGTCATTCAGGGATGGCGACTAAGCTGAGCCAGCCATCTCCTATACGTAAAGTCGAAAAAATATCCCTGTCGGTAACGTCAACTAGTTATGTTGTCTGCGATTAGTTACTTCTGGCTGCTATAACACAACTGAAAGGATGAGCGTGTTGCGACGCGCTCTTTTATAGTCGCGATCACCATCACTGTCCCGTTACATAGATGTTTTGACTATACCTGCGTTACAACTTCAACACTCTTTTGTATGTGTGTTATAACGATATTCTTACACATCTCTTATTATGAATGCTATCTTAGGTACGATCGAACATTTGTCCACGGCCGCTTTGCCTTCATCTATGTTATAAGCTCAGCTCTTACTTGTATATGTATTATAATGCTAGTCTTACGTATAGCTTATTATTAGTGTTACCTTAAGTACCAAATCGTATGATCGAACATGTATACATGTTTTTATGCATGTCTTATTGCTAGTGCGGACCTAGGTACCAAATCGTATGATTTTGTAAACCGCGCAACCGTTGAGTATGCCTTCATATGATATGTCGACATGTATAATGTTATAAGCTCTTTTCTATGGCAATGTTTACTTGTATACATATTCTTGTGTCTGCCTTATTTTTATTGCTGATCTAGGTACCAAATCGTACAATTTTGTAAACCCCAGAACCCTTGGGTATGTGAATCAATTATTTCTATATTAACGTGAGCTGATCTTTTTTCTTTGGTATCTGTTTGTAAAAGAGACTATTTGAGCGATGAATTATTCTCTATTGATATTCTCTATTTTTATATCTGGTTTGGTATTATGACTTCCTTGACCCCCTCAAGGGTTATCGAATCTAGTAAGTAACTTTTCAGTTGTACGTGATAACTCGGTTGGGGTTAGTTCAGCGATTCTATTTATTCTATGCATCAACGATGTCCACTCGGTGATTGCTTCCAGTCATATCTTAATGTACACTGGCGATGTTAAACTGTTTTGTTCCTTTTCCTTGGAATCGCATTCGTATCAGCTTCAAATTGACTTAAATAATTTGATTACAGGGTGATCGTACATTTTTATGCAATTAAATTGAACAAAATTCAAGAAGTTTTCTTTCTCAACTAGGAATTCATTCAATACTGAGTATTTCATAGATTCATAAAAATTGGAGAACGCACCTTAATGTTCCGAATCGTTCCTCTAGGAACTTTATCTTCATAAAGTTTAGTCAATGTAAATATAATTAAGAGTTTTTCAATCCGTTCATAGTATTAACTCTTTAAACTCCATAAAATTTACTTCTAAGAGTCAATTGAATTCGCCTGTTATTTAGCTAAGTTTCTTGTGTAAATAAGTATATAAATAACAGGATTGATCGTCGTAAAATTCAGGGCTCGCAGCTTGCATTCTTATTTGTACACATAATTTTCGTACTAAATATTGATAAGAAACTGAACCCTAAATTTACATCCTAGATGGCTCGAGACATTACCAAAAAAAAATAAAAAAAATCCTGACTTAATAATTGTGAAAATGCATATAAACGCACTTGAAGCTCAATTTTGCGACACCTCCCTTGAATTTCTTGTGCAAACCTTTTAGAAACTAGTCGTGGCTCTTGTACCTATAATAGCAGTACATTTTTTTCTGCAATAACGACTGCGGAAACAAGTTGCTGTGCTTTAAAATTTAAGCAGGTTCGACCTTCGCTTGCGATGTTTATAGGACATTGTATAAGATATCCTACCGACGACCCCTGTCACCCCTCGCTGGTGACGGGTCCACTGCTCGTTTCCGGTTTTCTGACATTTTCTTGAGTACATTGTTAGCGACAAACATCCGCGGGCTTTCTTCCACTCTGGTCACATGATTGACAGAATAACTCTGGTCGGTTTCGACGATCTTTGATCACTTGATGACAATAATTGCAGCACTTATATTGGCTATTGCCGCCGGCACTGTCATCGTCTGTTCTCAGGAGTCGACGTTGGTCTCTCGGCACTGTCTCTAGTTGACTCCTAAATTACTCTCTGCGCTTTTGTCGGTAGTTACTTCTTTTCGATATACCTTCTAGGTCATCCGCCATCTCTTATAATTTTTCCAACTACTTAAAATCCCGTCATCGTATATACCATAAATAATCAACTCCGCATTATTGTAAATACGTTAAAGTTTCTGTTCTTTACTGCAACCGAAATGTCTCATTAGACTATGTGGACCTAAGATACAGTCTTTAAAACTTTTTCAAAGGCTTTCGACCCCCTCTTCCGTATTTCACCTTTCACCGTCAACTTGTGCCCTTATAGCATAATGACTAGAGCACCATGCAGGGCATAATTTTCGATTTGGTGCGCTTCTGCTAAGTCTTCTAAACGTTCTATAAATTATACTAGGATGTGATCTTAAATAGTGATATTTTCTCGGAACCGGTCATAATTCCTTCTTCTCGTCCATTGTTTATGACACCCGGTGTCGTCAGCTGTTGTTGATTATCTACGATAGATATGCTCTTCGGTTGGTTTTATTTATTTATTTATTTATTTATTTATTACACTTATACAGAAACTCAACTAAAAAAAGACGGTCGAGTTCAAATGACTGTTAAAGTAAATCTTAAATTAATTATTATTAAAAAACTTAGTATAAGTACAATAAAACAAATAAAAGGAAAAAAAAAAAGAAAAAAGAAAAAAAAAAAAAGCATGTACACAATTAGCACAGAGCCACACCCACAAGCGGTACAGAGCCCTGTTGCAAATGAACCCCTAAGCCATCGCAAACATGCATAAGCTTGGCAACCGATAATAGTTAACAACAATTAATTTTCGAATCGTAGTGACTTTTTAGGATTAAGAGCTAGTTTAAGTACGACATTGGCAAATCTCGTGTATTAAGCAATGTTGCTTTAATGGACTTTAAAGTGTCCGATAATGAAAAAAGGTGATAGACACTATTCAGGTTCTTGCAAACAACTCTGAGCGGGTTAAACAGCTCAGAATTATATTTACAATGACTAACCTTAACCAAGGTAAAATGCCTAGAGAAGCGGTTAGGAACATTAAAACTTATTTCTCCAAGTAATGACAGCGAGTCAATAGCGCCGTTTATTAATTTGATTGCAAAGCAAACGCCAAGAACAAATCTACGTTTATCAAGAGACGGTAGGGACAACAGAAGCAACCTATTTTCATAGGGTGGAAGAGAAGCAGACGGATCCCAACCCAAATTCCTAAGAGCAAACAACAGGAATTGCTTTTGAATAGATTCAATTGAGTCTACATAGCACCTGTACGAGGGAGACCACACAATAGAAGCGTACTCAAGTATAGGCCTAACCAAACACGTATACAGCCTCTTGGTAATATACGGATCATCTAGCTCTTTGGACCACCTCTTGATGAAACCAAGACCGGACCTAGCTTTGCTTATCGAGAACTCAACATGCAAATTGAAACGTAACCTACGGTCAAAGAGGACGCCTAGGTCTGTGAACGACTCAACGTCCTCCAACTTGTGCGAATCTATAAAGTAATGGGTTATGAATGACTTCCTTCTAGAGAAAGAAAGCTTCTTACATTTATTTAGGTTTAGTGACATATAATTTGAAGAGCACCATGCCACCAATTTATTTAGGTCAGTTTGAAGCTGATGTGATTGCGATTCTAAGGAAAAAGACGAAAACAGTTTCACATCATCAGCATACATTAAGATCTGGCTAGATTTAATCGCCGAAGGCAAGTCATTAATGTATAGATTAAATAAAATGGGTCCTAAGTGGCTACCTTGAGGTACTCCTGACGAAACGTGGAATTCATATGAAGTGGTGAAGTTAAACAAGACCCTGAATGCCCTATTAGGCAAATAAGAGTTTATCCATTTCACTAAATGGGAAGGGAAGCCAGCGGCTTGAAGTTTAAAGATAAGTAATTTGTAGTTAACCAAATCAAACGCTTTG
>CCAG010019342.1:0-112404 GCA_001077435.1 Glossina morsitans morsitans | reverse complement strand
GACTGCTTGGACACTTCACAAATGAGGGAACCCTGCTTCTTATATATGGAGATATCCGAATTTGGGGGAATGTAGGAGCATGTAATAAATAGCTGTTTATTAGGTATTCTCGTTCGAATGGCGATAAATTCGACGTCAGGAGACGTGGGAAATTCAATCGAATAGGACGGGACTGACGCAGATATGGCAATTAATACACCGCCACCAATGCGATTCAATCGGTCATTTCTGAATACATGGAAAGAATTATGGAATAGTTCCGACGAATGTATATCAGGTTTTAACCAAGTTTCAGTGAAAGCAAAACAGAAAAACTCAGTGCTTACTGACTTTAGAAAAGTCGACCGAATTTTTGAATTTAGGCCCCTAACATTTTGATAAATAAGACATAATGGGCCTGAAGAAACATTTAGTTTTTTGAAGGCGACAGGCCTACAGCATTGGTATTACGGGGTCGATCTCTAGGGACAAATGGTGTTTACTATTTACTCTTATAGGTTTCTGTTGAACATTTGAAACGAAAGCAGTTACGCGTTGTTGTAATACTGACATTTGCTTGGTCGCTGTCTGTTGTTTCGAAATATTTATTATCTTTGACAATCTTGATATTTTATTTTGAGATGGAGGTGGTGGAGTTAGGCTGCGACGACGTTGTTAGCCGTCCCTTGTTGCCTTACGCGCTTTTTGTATTGTCAGGAGACCTATATTTTCTTCCACTTTTTGCTCCCCTCCTAAATGTTTTGTCCATATTTTCTATAGTTTTTGGGATTTCACCCTTGACTTCTGATGCCAATGCCATTTTGTGCTATATACGGCTTTGAACGAGATCGGTATTCCGCCAGTATATCCTTCCTTTAATTACTTATCTTTCTTAACCTTTCAATGCATATTAAATCTTTATTTTTTACTAATATTTTCAATTACAAATTCGATTCACTTTACTTTCAATTTACTTATTAGTTAGCCTATTTTATAAGTTTTTTACAATTTGAACGCAAATCTAATTTATTTTCAAAATTTTTCTTCTCGTACTCAAAGCACCTGGAAATTCGGCCGCAACAAATATATATATATATATATATATATATATATACATATATATGTAGATAGTTCCCTACAATTCAATGTAAAAAAAAAGGTTTAAATCAACATTCTTTCATTTTATTTCCCTTTCTCAAAACAACGATATAAATTTGTATTATACATTTATGGTTGTGCGTAATGGCAAGAGTAATAAGTAAACGTAATAGTTTTTATTTTCTCCTTTCCTCGGATATAACTTCCATCTTTTTTTTTTTGCTCGCGCCCATTAGTACTGTCCCTTGCTTATTATCGAGCTGCACTTTTTGAAAGTTCAATTCCTAATAATCAACTTTTGTCTCTTGTTCGCTTTTCGACTACGCGTAGGTACCTACAACATAAACATGCTTATTTGCGGTAACAACCCCTTTTGAAAGTTAGCGGAATTTTTCTTCCAATGGATTGCTAATGGTAAACTCTTTACACGGCGTTGTCATTTTATGCGCGAATTAGAAACAGGTTTCAAATGACTTTGGCTGTGCACAAGTAGTCTTTTGTTATACATATAATATGCACCATTATAATTTGTATTATCACTACCGCTCCGTTTTTTTACACATGATTTAATGGAGAGTAAAGTCAATTTAATGTAACCTTTTCGGGTTTGTTTTTATAGCACCTTCAAATTCAGCGGCTCTTTTTAACAATTGTATTCATGCATATATTTGTTGACGTATTTCTTTTCTTTTACTTTGTAGTGTGATCGCATATCGACATATGCATCCACTTTGAAGTGCAGACAGAATTATGCTGAATCTGCATAGTTCTGTGGGAAAAAAATAAAACAATAATTTTGTCGCACTTCAACTGGCTGGGTATTGCATTACGAAATGCAATATGATGCCAGGCGCCCCAACTAAAATAATTATGTTTAGGCTAGCATTAATTTTAATTGTAAAATTTAGTATAAAAACAGGTGAGAAAAACCAGTTGATTCAAGCAACTCAAAATCTATGCGTTTTTACTCGCAAATATTCCAGGCGTTCAACTCGCCTTCTATCTACTTAGCATAGGGACCGTCTCTTGCCGAGTCATATTGGCAATCATAGAGACGGAGAGACTTGGCGTACTGAAGCCGAGCAGGTAGGAACAACTGCGATCGATCCTGCCGTACCTGGAAGGATTCACAAGGAATCCTTCGCAAACAAAATATTGCTGCAAAGCTTTATTATATATCTTTCCTTACTCAATTTCAAACCTGTTCTTAAAATTCTTATTCGCCCTTTTGCAGCCAGTTTTCAACATTGTTTTCCTGTATAAAACTGTACACATTCTTTATTCTTATTGTTCCGGAATTTTTAGAGAGTTATTCCTACAATCAACTATTCGACCTACCATCTTTCGAAGCCTATCCTCACCGATCAGCCGTAGTATTAGGTAATTTTTCGGATCTTGAATCTCCTGATCTCCAATCAAACCTCACTCAATTAACTATCTTTCGTACCCACTCTCTTTCTCATCGATCAAATCCTGATTACGGATTATCTTTCGAACAATATGTAGTTGCTCAGATTTTTCACTGTACTCGATTTTCCACATCGAGTAACCCTTTTACCTCTATCACAAATTAAAGTCATGTTTTCCTTTCTTTCTGCCTATTACACAGAAATATTAGTTATTTTACAATATAAGGGCCATGCTCGGTTGCCATTTGTAGGGAGGTATATATAGATATGTGAGTCGCTACCAAACGTCCGCGGTTTTTTATATTTTTACCCAAATTGGGGATGCTCTATCAACGTGCGGATGGAATATTCTTCGCAACTGACTAGAGATGCTTACAAGAAAATTATTTTTCTTGGACAACACAACTACAGAAGAAGCCTTCTCTTATCGTCATGCCCTATGCACTGACCCACTTACTTATTCAATCAGTTTTGTTATGACGTTTGAGCTAAGCGGATTGAATTTCTTTATTTCCTATGACAACGTAATTTAACTTGCTGCACCCTCATCCAATCGGATTATCGTTTAATCTAACATCACCAAGGGAAAAGAAATACTTAATTTCGTGGACTTCGTTTATCCGGACCATTCTTACTATTATAATTCATATGCACTCATCACTTACTATTAATTCACATTTTCATTCAAGATATTTGTTTTGTATCTGACCAATCCGAAAACAGGTCTGCTCTTATCGACGACCAAAAGGACGGCCTACGCAAAGCCGACCGTAAGCCAAATCGATTACCTCTCTCCTCCTTGAGATATTAAAATCAGAACTCACATAAAAGCACACATAATTACACAAATGAATTTAAAATGAAATTAAAATATTCGCTAGAGAAATTCTAGAAGTTTTTATAAAAAGCAAAAAACAATTAAGAAAGAAAAATTCCGAAAAATAATACATAAGCCAACTAAATAGGAGATTTAATCCTAATGAAAACTCATCATAGAAAGAAACTAAACAAACTATATGAAATTCGGCAATAATAAATTAAAAGTCGAATTTAGTTGACTATTAGACATAAATCTTATACTAATGATGACTAAAAACCGATACAAAGCATAAAAAGCGATGTAAAGAAAAAAAACATATGTAAAAAACATGAAAATAAAAAAGGGTAAAATTCATCTATAAATAAACAAGAAAGAGAAAGAAAGCATGTACACATATAGCACAGAGGTACACAAACAGCTAGCACAAATCCGAGTTACGAGTGAGCCCCTAAGCGATTGCAAACATGCAATAACTTGGCAACCGATAACAGTAAACAACGCAAGTTGGTTTTCGAATCATAGTAAGGTATTAAGATTGCAAGCTATCCGCCTGAGTGGGCGAGAGGCAAGAGTCCCGACTAGCAACGCAATAGTCGTGAGTTCAAATTTCAAGTGCGGTAGAGTTTTTAATAAAGCCGAAAGCCTTAGATGCTAGTGGTTTAAGACTTTAGCCGTAGAATTTTTCTTTGTCTAAATTTATAATAATAATAATAAAATAAGATTGCAAGCTAGTTTACATACGACATAGCCAAATCGCGCGTATTAAGGATAGTTGTTTTGATAGAATTTAAAGAGTCCGATATTGACTCTGAAGGGATTGAAAAGCTAGGAATTATATTCATAGTGACTAAGCCTTATGAAAATAAAGTTCCTAGAGAAGCGATTCGGAACATTAAAGTTTATCCGACAAAGTAATGTTGGCGAACCATTTATTAACTTAATTAAGAAGAAAACACCACGAAATGTACGTTTCTCAAGTGAGTGGGAAGCTATAAGGGGCAATATATATTCATAAGGAGGCAGAGAGACAAGCGGCTCTCAACCCTAAGAGCAAACAAAAAGAATTGCTGTTGAATCTGCATAATATCTATAGGAAGGAAACGCCACAACAGAGGCATACGCAAGTATTGGTCTGACTGAGCTTATGTGTACCCTTTTTGTTATATAAGGATCATTAAACTGTTTGTAGCACCGTTGAATGAAACCTAGCGCCGAAGTGGCTTTACTTAAATAAAGCCAAATGTGTAAATTAAAATGTAATCGTTGGCCGAATATAACCCCTAAATCGCCGAACGAATCTACGTTCTCCAACTTTTGTGAATCGATGAAATACTCAGTATTGAATGAATTCCTACTTGAGAAAGAAGAGTTCTTGCATTTCGTTTAATTTTATTTCATAAAAATTTGCGATCACCATGTAAGCAAATTATTTAAGTCAATTTGAAGCTGATACGAATGGGATTCCAAGGAAAAGGAACAAAACGGTTTAACATCGCCAGTGTACATTAAGATATGATTGGATGCAATCACGGGGGGGACATCGTTGATGAATAGAATAAATAAAATCGTTGAACTCACCCGAACCGAGTTATCACGTAGAACTGAAAAGTTACTTACTAGATTCGATAACCCTTGAGGGGGTCAAGGAAGTCATAACACAAAACCAGATATAACAATATAGAATATAATACATCGCTCAATTGATCTGTTTTGCAAACAGATAACAACGAAGAACGATCAGATGACGTCATCACGCGTTATGAATCGTAAGAGAAATCCGAATATTTGTCAAAAGAAATTCAAGATTCCGACGATCTACTTAATAAAGAACGAAAATACATTGAGAAGTTTTCCCTACCAGAATGACAGAATTTTGTAGGAATAAATGGACCAATTAATACAGGTCACCATAGTATAGTAAAACAATCACTTTGGCTTCGTTATGTCTCACGAAATCCGGCTATACAAGCGGTCATCGATGTAGGAGCATGTGGGTAAGTTTCTAGCCAATGGATACATAGAGGCATCGGGGGCATGTATAGGTCATCAATCACGTTCGCGAAGAAGAAGAATGGCGCATGGAGGTTACGGATGGAGTTCCGCCCCCTAAAACCAAATATCCCAACGGAATAAAAACAAATTTAAAAAAAAAAGAATACACTGTTCATTTATATACAATAGATGAATTAATGCACGCATCTTTTTTTTTTAGTTGCGGCTTATAGTTAATTTTTATAAGTAAAAGAATAACAATAACAAAAAATAAAATCATTGGGAAATGCAAATGTTACGTATTTTACAGCACAAGCAATTGAAAAAGATATACGCGGAAGGAAAACACGAAGATCAACTTAATTGCTGAATTGTGGCCTAAATTATGCAACTTGCGAAATTATGCTGATAAGTATGTTTAAAAATAAATTGGAAAAGCTATGTAGATTTTTTTTTATAATAGAATAAAATTTTATGCATTTAAATATTAGTGGCGTTACAGTAATCTTATATGTAATATATATTACATGTATATAATATTATTGTTATAAATATATAAAACTTTTGCCGTTTTACGTTGATGTTTTTATTTACAGAATATTGCTTAAGGTTATTCTTACGTACTATTTTTATTTTGTTCTTATAAATTTCAAAAACGTTAGGAATATTTATATCAATTACTGTATATGGAGTAGTCTGCGGTGGTTCATCTCCTTTTCTAACTTTACACAATTTTTGTTAATTGTGGATTGTATTTGTCTATTAGACTTAGATTTTGTTAATTAATGCTAAGCTCTCTGTAACGCTAATTGCAACTTTTACTCAATAACATGGTTATCAATATTGAAATAGATTCTTAAGTTTTTCGTGGAATGTCGCCAGGCATGTACGGTAGTTTGCCATAAATAAGTTCGAAGAGCATGTAACTTGTATCAGTATGTGGCATCAAAATTTTGAAAAGTCCATGTTTTAGTATAAATTTTTCTACTAATATTTTTGCTACCGGTTAGCGTCCTTGGTCTTTAGAGAGTACGCTATTATATATTTTATAAGATCACATTGCATAGTTAGGGGTCCAAGTGGTCGTACAGTGTCAATTGAGATTATTTCAAAAGCTTTGGAAGTGTCTCTATTATTTCTAATGGTTCTCTGATATGTTCAACGATTTTATTCCTTGACAAAGATCACAATTATGCACAAATGGTTTTGCCATCTTATTTTTTCAGATATGATTGGTTTTTAATTTTGCTAAGGGTTCCCTTATACTAAAATGATCTGATTGTAGTGATTCATGGTATAGTTTTATTAGTTTATTTTTGATTACGTCGTCATTGATTTTTTGTGCTTTTTATAGATTCTGACTATTATATTGTTGTCCTTTGTTTTGTTATAATCCTCTTTAAGTTTTTGTATGTTCATATGTTTGAACAGCTCATTATCATTGGCTAGTACATATTCTTTACATTTTAATTTTCTAAGTTAAAAAATTAGCTTCTCCAGAAATATATTTAAGTATCGACGATTATCGCAACTTTTGAAAATGGTAAGTTATCCAAATATTTTGACTTTTTCTCTGCTTATGGTCGGTAGTATTTATGTCTTCCTTGTTCTGTTTAGACATATTACGCGTAATTATTCAAATTTTTTTATCTAATTGTTGAGAAATTATGGTGTTTAATATGCACGAGCTTAATTCAATTCGAGATACAGCATCAGCATTAGCATTGTTTTTGCCTTTTTTATAAACAATATCGAAATCATAATTAGACAATTCAAGTCTAATGCGTGTCAATTTTGACGAGGGATTCCTGTGCGTGAAGAGTCCAATTATTGGCCTTTGATATGTAATAACAATGACTTTTTTCTATAAAACGAGGATCGGAAAAAGGTGACGTCACAGTATACAGCAAGTAATGCCTTCTCAATAATTGATTCATTCTTCTCATGTACGTTTAGCGATCTACTTACAAAGGGTATAGGTAAGGTAAGCCATTGCCTATTCCTGCTTGGAAAAGGATAGCATCTAAAGCTCTTTCTAAAGCATCAATAGTGAGAATGAAACGTTCTTTAAGGTCTGGATATTGGACAAGTGAATGTCCCATAAATTTTTGGCGGAGGCCACTAAATGTGGTGTGACATTTGTGCAACCACACGAACTTGGCTTAGTTTAGTAATGCATTTCAGATTGCAGCAATTTCAGCAAAAGTTTCTGTGAAACGTCTGTAATAATTAGAGAAAGCTACAAAGCGTCTAATGTCATCTGGGTTCTTGGTAATAGGCTAGATGTTTTACTCCTTCGGGTGTGATCAAGTGCCCAATGTAGACACATAACTAGGAAATTCTACTTTTGGGGGTTTAATTTTAGATTATACTGCACGAGTTTTTCAAATACTTTAGTGATCTTGTTATTATGATGGCATAAGCTACTACCGTCTACTATTATGTCGCTTACGTGTAAGATAACTTGCAGGTATATGAGTATGTTGTATGGTGTTTTCTGTTATGTGGAGAGAGTAGTTATTATTTCTTGGGTTAATATTGAGGGTGTATGTGTAATAACCAACACTGCAGTGGTATTTTTGAAGAAAGGCATGCCCGAGTGTTCCGTCGATGGCTATTGGAATGTTTTAAGGTATTATTTGGAACTTATGTTGGAGCGTGTCATCTTCTAATTTGATTATAAAATTGTGGAGCCAAAACAGTAAATATTTTCCTTTGTAATGCCCATTAATCTGAACGATCTGTTTTGACTTCTGCATACCAGTTTAATATATCCTCCTTGCATAAGCTAACATTTGCATCTGAGTCACCTAAACAGTAAAGAAGTTTGGACAGCTACCTATTGTGTTACATAATTTTTTAGTTCTTCACATATTGATCGTATGTTAGCGATTAATTCACCGCAGTTTGTTAGAGGATGACTTCCTCCTTCCTCCTTTGTACCATCTAAGTGTTTCTCCTGTTATTATTTGGATTACTAAGAGAATCGATGTGGTATGATGGGTTGCTATTGTTGTACCTTGCATTGTCGTGGGTATGATATTTTGACAAATCGGCAAAATTGTATGATGGGTTGAAACGATTGCTGCTGATGTTTTTCTTGTTGTTCGGGGTGTGGTAGTTGAAGGGATCTACAAAATTGTTTCAGTATCCTCGGTTGTTTGATTAGTATTTTCTTCATGTTGGTTGGTTACACATCTTTAAGAGAACTTATTTCCATAGCTATTTTGTTGGAGTTAATTGTTGTTGAAATTGGTAGGTTTTATTCTTGTGTTGATTTTGAAATAATTAATCTCTGATGGTGACGGCAAAGTTTTTTCTACCTCTAAACAAGCAACAATGGCTTCGTGAAGTGGAGAAGGTTGTGCAAGGAGTGCAGTGGGTTTTAATTCATCCCGTAGACGTTGCTTAAAAATGGACAGAGCATATAGATCGTTGATTGAGGTTACCATTTCCTTTCTAGATTGTGAGGTAGAGCCATGTAAACTTTTGATTTGTATTGAATTTAATTTACTGGATGGACATGTTTCTCCGTGTAATAGAATTTAATTCATTGTGTATTTGTGATAAGCTTGTTTTGTTTCCGAAATTGCTTGCGAGTGCTGTTTTTAGTGGTTTGAATGTTGCAGGTGTTTCTGAACTAGTAATGGCAGTGCGGACATTGATGAAAAGTTCGGTCAGATAGATAAAACTAATCAAATTGCTTTTTTGTTCTCCTTTGAGAGCGTTCAGAACAATTTCTGTAACATCTAAAACTTCTTTTAATTCTCTATGATTTCCTTTCAATTCTGGTATCACTTTTGTGGCACTCTCTATATTGAAGTCTGCCAGTAGGCAAATGAGGATGTAGTGCTTGGTAAATTTTTTGGAAGTTTTAGCTGTATTCTACAATATCTGCATCTTTAGTATTCGGATCTTTTATAAGATAAGAATATTTGATTTGTAAAGAGCTTCTTCACTTAATTTTTCTCAAAGGGTGGATTTTCTGCATTTTTTGATCCTTTCTTTGTGTAGTTCGCATACACTATATTTATCTCAGATAATAATTGTTTCATTTAAGTAATTATAAAAATAAACCTGAGAAATACATTTATGAAAATTTTATATTTATGCGTTGAAGTAGCGTGATCAATACGCTTGTTAACATATGATTTATAGTAGCAATGGATCTTATAACATATGTCAAAGAATATTATTGATAACATTAATAATAGAAGTATATCTTCAGCTATAGTGAGGGTGGCCAGTTGATTATTAACGCCTTTGTTATTTACTCTCTTCTCCCCTTCTTTGGTTTGTTTCATCCGCAATGTTTGTTTTGTTTAAATTTTCTTAATTCCGGTTCGAAAGTTAGTTTTTGGGATTCTTGGGCAATGATTATAAGTATATGCAGCATCCCCCATATTCTTCTATATACATAAGTCTGGGACCAGGAATAGGCGTTGGGATGTATGGTTTTGGGAGAGTAGCTTGAACTTATTTTTCAACTTGTGTTCTCATCAGTGTAGCAAAAAATGTTCAAAGGTAAAAGCAAATACGTAAAAGAGAAAAGCTCCAGAAAAGGGACTGGTACGCGCATTCCGAGAAAGAATCATAAGCCGATTTGCATTGCCAAGAGTGTCACAACGGAGCCCAGTACACCAGCAAACATTTTAAGGAATATATTTGAGTGCAACACTAGTTAACGGCATCCTACACAACCCAAAAAAACCAGACGAAAAGGGAGAACCGGATAGTAAAAACAATCTTAGCATAATTTTGCAAAGGAAGTCATATTAAGTGGAATGAACACCTTCCAGAACATACATTTGTTATCAATACGTCTATCTCTGATTCTACCGGGTATACACATATAACTCAGGAGCGAGTATCACATCTATCTAAAGCTTTATATGATGAAGGCGATAAGATGGTCATTGGAAAGGTAAATTCATCAACGAACAGAACCAAAATCTTCAAAGCAGTTATCAAGTCTGTAAAAAGGAATATTGAGCAATGCGTGCAAGATCAAAGGCATCATTACAAACATAAGCGACTTATATGCAAACCAAAGGCGAAAACTCAACTCTGTATGGATGAACTTCCTGAAAACTACAACAGAAATTACGACATATGACAGTGGAGCAGGATATATATCGACGAAAAATCCTACGGAAAGTGCATATGTGCGATGATAGATATTGTATTGACCTTTGCTTAAATAATCGGCAGAGGATCTCAGTTATAACGAAGAGTACTTCGAAGATGGATCAACCATCTACATCAGCACAATGCTGGGAGGACAATCTACCATCGACCCACCCGGCATGAAAAATTGACAGAATTGACCATGGAAACGACGGGGACATATTACGAACTACGAATAAGGAACATTAATGGATATATCAGAAGGAGCACAATGTAAAGCTCAACCACTGACTGACAAGACGTTGGCAGAACATGATAAATGCTCACATAGAATCG
This sequence comes from Glossina morsitans morsitans, assembly GCA_001077435.1. NCBI lineage: Eukaryota > Metazoa > Arthropoda > Insecta > Diptera > Glossinidae > Glossina > Glossina morsitans. The sequence goes on along the minus strand of CCAG010019342.1, from coordinate 101,643 downwards.
AAAATTTAATTCCATATGGAGCACAACGCTACCGTTTAGTCCTAACTGGTTTGCGAGAGTGGCAAATACTTTTTTTACCCCCGCAACGCCACCCACGATCCGAGCAAATTTGTATATCGACTGCGCTAAATAGGAAAAACTGCGTAATGGGAAAAGAGCCGATGTGACAGAAGAGAATCTACCATAATGTAATTGAATGCAAACCATGAGCTGTTATATTATAATCAAAGCTAAAGTAGGACAATAAAAGGAAATAATGGGAGTGGTATGCATTAGAAATTTTTTTATGAAAAAAAAAAAACAACATACATATAGAAGAACGTAAATTATCCAAAAAAAGGCTGAATAAAAAGAATCTATGCATGTATAAATGCGCCCCATGTGCATAATAGTAAGTAATGCATGTGCAAAAAGTAAGTTTCCACGAATGTCCTGTGATGTTAAGACAAAGGCGACAATACGATGGCAATTTTAACAACCCGAAATGGAGCTCGTTTTATTTAGAAAACACGCAATAACGCCATAAATGGAAGAAACTACGTAACCCCATGTGTAGCATGAGGGGAGCCTATAAGAGCCATGGGGGATTACGATGACCGAGAGGCTATCATAGTAAAATTTGGATCGGGCTAACACAGAGGCCTTTTGTTTTGAAGCCGAAACTGGGCGTGAGAACCAAAGTCGGAGCTTACTTTGATGTTTCAGTTTAGGTTGAGGTTTATAGTACGTATTTGTAAGTAGTTTAAGCATAGCGCAAATACCTTTAAAAATGACGATCATAATCATATGCCCGATATGATTGGATCTCATTCCAAAAAGATGATCTCAAACGAAATCGAAAGATCGATAGGCAACGCCAATCAGTAGCAGAGAAGTAACCGACACGGCTTACGAAGTCGGTTTTGTATAGGTCTTTCTGTCAAGACAACAGAGAATTAACAATAGTGGGACTCACTTTTAGCTATGAAAGTGAATACCATGAAAGCGGGAAGGAAGGTCATGTAGCCGCTTTTTATCTCGTTACGCCTACACACTATTTGTTTTATTATTAAAATATTTAGTCTGGTAATTAGCATCATTAGAAACTGAATAGCTTCATACCCTTCCTAAGGACATGTTCTTTAGCATATTTGTCAATGCTTGACCTAATTTAGATAACCATTGAATTTGCTGCTTACATACATTTTTAATTTTGCCTATTTTGGCACGCATAGATACACATTTTAACTTTACTTTACTACTTTTACTTTTAGTATATTGAAATGTATTTAATATACCAACTTAATTTTACCGCAATTTACTCTTAGTCAACATATTTATTTTAATTCATATTTATGATCTCACTTTTATTGTTAAAATAAACATTTACATAATTCGTACCAGCATAAGCATTCATGTAATTTTTATTATTATAGGCATTTCTTTCCCTATGACCTTACTTAACGTTCCTGTTGTCCCTCTTCTGTTCTGTTCTGTTTTATCCATAACTTGGCGATCTTGTTTTCCTGCTATAACATGGTGATTCTCCTAATCACACCGATTATATTGAAAAAATTACAATGTAAGAGCGCATTTTGAACTAAAAAACAGTAGAAATTTAAAGGACATTTTCGCTAATATTTTATTCTATTGAATAGATTCGGTTCAAGCGCCAAGTAGTATTTACACCATTTTGAATAACCAAAAAATCTTCAATAGTTCACGCAAGTCCGCGTGCTTGCGCAATTCGATTTGCTAGAAGATTTAAAATTGGCAATTCGGATGAAGCGATCAAAGGATAACGAGCTGGTAGCTGACGTTGTTAAATTAACATAGAATCTTAAAAAACCGGATACTTTCTAAATTCTTCAATTAAACGGAATAACAGCCCTGTAATACAATGCTGTTGATAAGTGTGCAAAAACGTACCAAAATACATAATTAAAAGCACACAATTCTTTAATATATTAATACTTTAATAATTAATTAATCAAATACAAATTATCGTAACAATTATCCAATTGGCTATAAATCTTATAAGAACAACCATAAAATAAAGGAAATGTATAAATTCTGCCTATTATTAAATAAATAATGATGCTGGGAGTTAGCATATAAGGTAATCACTTAGTAATAAAAAAAATGACATCGCCACATGCGTTAGACTTTTAGGGACATAGAACTCAAAAGTTATGTTCGTGAGAACATAATACGTAACATTGGACCGGATGTATCAATTATTTGACGAGCATTGCCTAAGCAAATGTTAGTGAAATCGCAACCATTCACTTCAAGCAATTTATCATACAAGCTCAAGAGACGTGATGCATTTGTGTCTGGTTGGGTCGAAACGACGTACAGTCCCTCCTGTTAATAGAACAAATGATTTATTTCAAGCCACCGTGAAAAAGTGAATTTCAAAAGTATTCCAATACTTACTTTTCCAGGCAAATTGGCGATTTCAAAGCCAACTTGTTTTTCCCATTCAATAGTAACTTGTTCCTAAAATAAAATCAGCGCAAATAGGCACGTTAAAATAAGTTCAACACCATTAGTAAAATATATTTTAAGTCATCTTCTACAACAAACCAAATCAAATTGGGAAATATCATCTTTTCAAGGTGGAAAACGTACGATAGTCCAATAAAAAAATCTATCCACACACAGTACCGAAAATTGAGATTTCTCTTATTAAAAACTGCATTTATGCATTTAAAGTAAAAAAATATTTTATAAGAAACAAAAACTTATATTAAATAATACTTCAAGACTTTTTTCGACTTGGGATGAAGTTGTAAGCAAAAAATAAGCTTTAATCTCACAAAATACACAAAAATGTCATCATTGATTGATTCGAAAAAGAACAACTAGCAAAAAGCCTAAAGACAGTATTTTGACATGAAGAAGTTGCACGAGTATAATATAGTGTTCATTAAATTCTTTCTTAAAAATCGCCCCAAGCTTAGTTGTATATGCAATTGTTACGTAAGAAACTAGATTTCCTACAATGAAAAGGCAGCTTTGTTAATTTTCTTTAATGCCATTGAAAAGTAGCTATCAAAACTGTACTAACTCTTTTCTTACTTTAAGAATCATTTAATTTGTAGTGCTGCGGTAAAAAAATGATTATTTTGGCGGGGGCCAAATCTCGCACATCCAACGCTATACTTTTCGCATTCTACTCTCCAAGTTATTTTATTTGATAGCCATACCGCTTCTATTATTAAGACAAAATTACTCCACCAAGTTATTGTGTCTATCATTCATTTGAGAATTAATCCATTTTTAGGCAGATAATATATCTTCATTTGAGGAATGTACAAAATAATTTTAAACATTCTGTCTTATGATAAATAAGCATAAAGCCCTCTGCAGGCTTCTGCTCTGTACAATTTGGCTTCTTTTCAATACCAACCTGCGTGCAAAAATTTCCAATCTTTCTACCAAATTTCAAGTCGATACCTTCTTTTTTGCGACCAGGAGAATGTCAACAGCAAACACCGCCCAGACAAACAGACAGACAGACATGGCTAAATCAACTCAGGATTTGACACTGATCAAGAATACACGTACTTTATGGGGTCTGTGAAGATTCCTTTTCGATGTTAAATACATTATGGAAAAAAACAAAGTAAGTATATCCCGTCTTACAGTAGTGGGTATAAAAAGTATAATTACCTGACGTTAGAAATAATATATCTATGCCTTCAGAAAATACTCTATGGACTGAAAAATATTACATGTTATAATTAAACCGTGTATGTATATTGTATCTGTGCTCAACGAAGAACAAAAATGTTTTTTCATATCTTTCTTTTTCTATCAATAATTTATAATCAATTTAAAACAAATAGCAATAGCGAAACTATTTCTTGCATAAATTTGTATTTGGCCACGCTAAGCGTAAACTAAAATAATTATAAAAGATAAATTAGTTCAGAGCGCTACGCTTCCTATATAAAAAATTCTGTTGTTTCTCCACTTCAATCAACTTGAATGACCCTCCTTATAGAACAGTACAACTGAACGGTAAAACTAAACCAACCGCTCTTTCATATTAATCCAACACATAACCATAAACATAAACCATTAATTAATTACACTCGAGATGCAAAGTACATAGTAACAACACGTTTTTATTCTCTAGAAAATTTATTCAATGTCTCCCCTGTCTTAAATAAAAAAGTCATCAATGGTATGATAGCGCTGGACACTTTTAAAACACACACTTGTAAAAACAAAAAATTGAACTCAAGTTTCTAAGTTAATATGGTTAACAAGCCTGTCTTTTTCCATTAAAATGGGAATTACCGAAAATAAATATTAAAATACTTCAAAAGACGGGATTTGTTGCAACGACCGCAGAGGCATTCACCAAGATGAAAGGCTGAAGGAACATCAAATAATTTGCTTTGTTAAAAAAAATTTGAAGAAAAGGCAACAATAAGCTTGAAAATACTGGTTTAGTGATTTTAAAGTTGTTCGCAATCAATTTGCCACAAAGTGTTATATATAATATAACATATGAAAAGACTACAATTCGACCCTACATCTCCCTGCCTCTAAGATGTAGAAACTGTGCTCGCCTTGGACATAGCTCAAAATTCTCCAAAAAACCAAAATCTGTGGTGAATGCACTAAGAACTCTTCTAAAGAATTGTTTAAAAAAATGAGAAAAGACGAAAAACGCCCCAAGCTTTCTACAGCTGATTTACCATAAAACGAAGAATTGATGCCATAGTGACATCTTAATCTTGCTTAACAGCGACCATTCCCAATTCACAATAAACTCTACCTAATAGCTTTCCACCTTATTCGCCCTGAACCCATACATTCCCACAATAAACTGCAACACCAGCGAATTTTAATAACATGCCACACAATATGCCCACACTCAATTGAAAATTGACTAATATAAACACGTAAAACTACACACTATTACACTGTAATCAGTAATCCTATAACAAAATCCAGACTTACAAATTAACATAAATATTTTAATATATTAGGATAGTAAACATAACACTACACATTTCGAACATAGGCAAAGTTAAGTAAGTTAGTTTAGAACAGAAGAGTCTTTAAGCAATTTTCGTTCAGGGTAAACTAATTCCTTAAGTAGCCATTAAGCAGCGTTTAAGCAGTTATCTATTAATGTTTAACTTTGGGCGTCAGTAACAATAAATTTTAAGATTTAAGCAGTCCCCGAACTATTCTTAACATGACGCGCTTGTTTGTTTATCTATTTATATATTTACTTACACATGAAACTCAACCAAAGGAAATTAACAGTCGAATTCAATTGCCTTTTAAGAGTAAATCTTAACCTAATTATTATGAAAGACTGAATCTACATAACACCTATAGGAAGGAGACCATACAATAGAAGCATACTCAACTAAATTATAAGTAAGCATATGTAATGTACGGATCCTGAAGCTCTTTGGATCGCCTCTTAATGAAACCAAGCGCGGACCTAGCCTAAGAGAGCTCAATATCCAAATTCAACCGAAATCTTTGATCGGATTGAACCCCTAAATCGATTAACGAATCTACGTTTTCCAACTTTTGAGAATCGATGAAATACTAAGTATTGAATGACCACCTTCTTAAAAAAGAAAATATCTTGCATTTTTTTAAATTTAATTTCATAAAATATAATGAGCACCATATAACCAGGTTAGTTAAATTAACTTGAAGCTGCTACGATTGCTATTTCAAGGAGACGGAAGGAAACGGCTTAAGATGGTCAGCTTACGTTAAAGTCTGGCTAGATTTAATTAGTGAGGGTAGATCGTTAGTGTATAGATTAAATAAAATGAGTTCTAAGTGGCTGCCCTGATGGACGCCAGACGCCACGGGAAATTCATCCGAAGTGATGAAGTTAAAAAGAACCCTGAATGATCTGTTGCGCAGATACGAGCTTATCAATTTCACTAAATAGTAAGCCAGAGACAAAGAATTTGAAGAGCATTAAGCTATAGTTAACTAAGTCACCCGCTTTACTATATATACGACATTCATGCGCGAACCACTAGAAAACATGGCAAATAAACTATAAGAAACTCGTGGTAGTAGATCTTCCTATCCGAAAACCATGTTGGAATGGAGAAATATAAGATTTAATAGCAAAAACTAAATTCTGAGTAACAACTCGCTCAAACAATTTAGGTAAGACAGTCAACTTGGCAATGCCTCTATAGTTTTCAACGTGATGTCTATTTCCACATTTGTCAAATGTAATAAGGAAACTACTTTTCTAACGCAAACGGAGAACACTTGATTTCAAGGACTGATTATAAATCATTGAAATAACACCACATAGCTCGACAGAGCATGATTTGAGTATACATAATAGAATCCCATCAGGCTCAGTCGCACAACTATATTTTAGAGACCTCAAACTATCTAAAACGGCATTTTCTGAAATGACAAAGTTAGGAATCAAAACTGAGCTAGTTATCGGATGCGTTAAGCAGACGTCATCCTCACTAAGAACAATAGGTAGAGAGTTTTGAGTTGGCGAGAATGTAGAGAGGGTGACTACACTTACATGTGCGGCTTGTGCGACATAGCCAGCATGGTGACCAGCAAACCCGAATAGCCAGGGTGAAAGACGGATTTGTTATTTTTATTAATATTTTTTTTTTTTTTGGATATGTAGACAGAGTAGCTTGAATGACACAACTGGGAGGAGTTAACTTTGCCACTTCAGCATTGCTAAAACAAAGACGGTTTTTCGACTTATTTGTAACTATTTTATAATATTATCAGGTCAATGAAAGCGGACACGCTAACGTTCTGTGTAGGCGAAGACGGAGGTGAAGTACCACAAGCTACACTACGAGTTGGTGTTTCACAGGCTGCGGGAGAAGGTGAGCGCTGCAGATAGCGACAATAATCGAACATTTTCTTGATTTTTTTAAACTTTAAAGACAAAGTCACGAGATTTTTGCTTAATTAAGAAAACCCATTCCTTGTCTCCATGAAATGCACTACAATCAAGACATAATTAACGTAGTCCTTTCGAAGGGTGTAGGACTGCATATTCCTCACGGCCCTTGATGCCTACACACTTCGCGTAACAAAAACGACTGCAAAGCCAAAAAGTAATGAATCGTTCAGAATTAGGGCCCGTTATTATTCAAGGTGATGTAAAAAACCCCCTCATGTCAAAAAGTAACAGACAAGATAGGGATTGTGAAAAAAGGAAAAAACCAAAAAGTTTGTTACGTACACAAAAATGATCGGTCAAATTAGACGCGAACTTCACATTATTAAAGACGCAGTAAACAAGAGCAAGAGAAGAGAAAAACTGAAATTACGTAAAAAACCAAAAAGATACTTTTTAACGAGAGCACCAACCTAAATACTTTTATATTTTTATAATTAATTAGGCCTTAAAAGCGTATAAAGAAATAAGATAACAAAAAATAATTTGCAAAATTTTACACACAAAGTAAAACAGTACAACCACAGCACGCGCGCAGATTTGCCAAACTGTTTAACAACCTTCAACAAATATTCAAAAGGTTAAAATTTAAGAAATAAAAAGGAAGAATAATAAAAACACCTATTACTCACAACATTAAATAAAAAAAAATTTATTTTAAAAAACTTTAAATCTGTACCCAAAAATTAAACTTTTAATCTCTACATGTATGCGTTTATATATCCGTAAGTATATATATATATATATATATGTATACATATATATATGTATACGTACTATAACGAGGCAAAGACGACTATATTTTTTTTTCCGTCGACAGCCATTTTTTTCTTGATTTTGTTGTACACCATAAAAAAAAATTGACCTTTATTTATAACCATTTTTATATTTGCACTGATATAAATATAATCAATTACTTTTTTAACTGACCCAGGAGGTCTCAAAAACAAGTACACTCTGCAAATTGTTAATTATCAACCACTGATATATATTTCTAAATATTAGCGAAAAGATAAATTTATATTATTATCTGTTTTGCTTGCACAAATCTGCTACTGCGGGTAAATAAGAAATGAAACAATTTCATGTGTTTGCAAAGATATAGTCAGCCGAGGATATTTGTATGAGCTGCATATTTCTATTGTGTAATTGCCATTTATGATCTATTGTCATTACGCAATTTAGATGATTGTCATATGAAATTTACTGATTAGCTCAATTCAGAAACATTAGTAAAAAGGCAAGCGACTTCAGAAGTCCCTTGTTCACCACTGATTGGACGTCCGCAGCTTTCGATAAAGCTGAACGCAGTGGAAGAAAAGAAGCAGTAAACCTCTTGATGTCGAAACAAAAACAAACGATATCAGTTCGACAAAAAGAAGAAATAGATTTGGAATTTATTTTAAAAGAAACCATATAAAGTCCATCGAGATCGTTCAAGATTAGGAAGCTCTATGTCAAAAATGTGAAAACGCCTATAAAAACGTCAGAGGAGGGAGCTTTGGCATTTTTTCTTCAAAACAATTTTTCAAAAAGTCAATACTATAGCATTCAGGTTGAAAGCAAGGAAAGAAATTCCGATATTTTCCTAGGTTATAAGAATATATTAGCAATCAAAAGTAACCTGAAGGATTAATTGTGGATGATAAAAGTGCAAAGCTTTACAAATGCTTTTAAGACTAACTAAAAGAATTGTAGAAATGCAAAAATAACTATTGGTTGGAAACTATGAAACGGACGTTTTTTGTTTAGTCCGTGTTTAACTGCGACTGAGAGGGATACATTGTAACGTGCGCTCAATATTTTCATTTATAAAGCTTAAAGGTATTCTTCTTACTCATTTTGTAATATTTTTTTTTCGTGTTTGTATCCCATTTTTATTTTATTTTTATCCTAAACCAGATGGAAGCAAAGCGCGAACTACATCTACTCTTCATGTACGAGTTTAAATTAAATCCCACTGCAGCCCAAGCTTCAAGAAATATTAATCAGACGTTCGGAGACGGACCCACTATTGAACAAAATGATAATTTTGTAATAATAATGAGTGGCTACATACCCACAGAAATGATATTCAGCTAGGGATTAGCAGGAATTCCGATTTGAAATAATCGTTTTTCTCAGTCGACAACATTTTGTCGACCTTTAAAATTAGAGTTCAAGAATGAGACGAAAGAAGTGGTAAAAAGAGAAACTGATGATTCCAGATTATAACATCGTAAAATGTCGGCCTATCGATGGACGTCTAAGGTAAGGATTCAGCGCGTCGCACTGCTGGATTTGATACTGCGACTTCGTACCACATTTGGGATGTAAAATGGAGGTTAAAAAATGGTATAGAAAATTGGATGAAAATAAGGATACAATCGAAAGAAGAAAAAATTTAGGATGACTTTTGAAAAGAACGTAGTCTTCGAGTAGACGTGCGGAATATAAGAAATTTTTTCAAAATTGTATGAGTAGACGGCGAATTAATACTTCCTCTGAGAACAATATTGATAAGTTTATCGTGTCAATTTCTTTTACATTTGAATAAATTTAAAAAATATTGCTTTGAAAAGGCGCTACTATTAAAGCAAGCATTCTCGGCCGCCCTTGACTTCCAGATTACATAAAATGCCAGCTTATTCAAAGCAAATAATGCTCAAAACAGCGCTTTTTGTTCTGGGAGAGAATGCTGCTGAGTCACGAGACAAAATCTGAAAAGGCGAGAGAGTGCGCCATGCCAGTAAAAGTAGCCGCATCGGTAACCTGCCCTATGTGTGTTAACAGAGTATTTGGTACGTCGGATTCATTCATTTCATTACTGCGCTTAAGTAAACGTTTACACCGAAGAAAGCGTTTAATGGAGGTTAAGGTTATTGTATTACGACAATATTTTCAACACATCTGTGTTCGATAATCAGAAAAATGTTAAAGTCGACGATTATTTAGGCAAACTAGAGGAAGAAAATTTTGTTTTAGATAATAAACTGAATTTAAATTGATGTAAAGTTTAATACAAATTTCCGAAAAATGTGTGTATTTTACATTTAAATTTTAAAACCTACATTTTAAAATAAAAAATTGAAAATAAGTTTTTTAATTTTCGATTAAAACATAAGAATTGTACCAAAAATTTAAATTTTACTCAAAAGACATTAGTATTTTAACTTTTAATACTTTTGACAAGAAAAGTGATATTTGGAACCATAGTACAGCGACAAGAAATTATCTGGACGTTAGAAATGGTAGCTACTGAAGTGCGGCCAAGCCCTCAAAAATATTTCGTGACCTTTAACTGTCAAATCAGCAAAGGTAAAAAGCAAAGTTTCGAGTGAAAAATACTACAAAGTTGAAGAAGTGTGTCGATGATTCGACCGCTGCCAAACCAATATCGTTCTCTCAACGCGGTATCATCAGATTGCCAGAAAGACAGGAAAAAGTTGTAGAAAATGATGGAAAATATTTTTATCAATTTATATTGCACCAATTTTTCTCAATAAATACCTTTTTCAAGTGAAAATTGTTAAAAATTTTTGCTAGCATCTAATAATACAATACAATAGACTTATAATCATGAGCTATGTAAAAATACTAGTCACTATAATCTATCCCAATCAAACATTTAATATACATTTTCTTCTTATGAAATAAAAATCGTCAATAACCCTAAAATATCATGTGTCCCGTTTATACCTATTTCTGCTTCCACAAGCATCGAAGTAAAGACAACGGAAGACAAGGTGTTCTGTATTAGACACCGTGAAGCACATGTCACATATATTAACAGAAGAATCACCTTTTTTAAGCAAATAGGAAAGATCATTTGTGTGGGTTTGGGTCAACGCCAATCACGTGATACCACAGCTTATTAGTAACTGAATCGGAAATTGAAAAAAAAGTTTGTCCTTTCCTTTGTGAATTTATATCATATTCAAGATTCCACTCTTCGTCGAGTTGTTTGCCACAACACTCTACAGCCGGACAATCAATAATTAATGAATTTCTGACAAGAACAAATTAGAGGTTGAGTTATCATAGCAGGTATTGCGCAGCTACCTTTGTTGTTTACGAACATAATTATTCACATAAACCCGTCTACATTTAAAATAACAACGTCATGAAAAGTGGCAAGCGATTTAGCTGTAAGTTCCTGTTAACACTGCGAAAAGAGAAACGGCCAGTTTAGATGCTGAAAAAAACATATCGAGAATATCGATTGCTTTGATACTAAATTCCTTCTTTTGTATTGCTCCTATATTTATTTTATTATTCCCACATTTTTATTTCACGAGATTTTGCCTGTACCGCAAAAACGGACTAATATTATTAAAGACTAAATGAAACTTATTTTAAACGTATGAATAGCTATTTTTAAGATAAAGCGACATTTTGACTGCATGGGAGAGAGTCTGTGATGTGCGCGTATGTGGAGTGTTTGGAATCTGTAAAAGAGCAGCGACCGATTTAATTATTGTAGTGATTCACCGATTATCACATTCGTTTTGATAAATCTTCGTGTTGCTATAATCAAACAAAGAAAAAAAACATCAACTAAAGAGAGATTTAGGAAAAGATAAACAGAGTGCGAAATCTGTCTGTATATTATAAGGCTGAGTTTCACTTTATGTAAAAAATAAGAAAAACTCAGTTTGTGTCTACCCGCATTAAACACTTGTTATACTTGTGAAAGAAAAAGAAGATAAAAAGCAAATGGTTTTTATACATTTTTGAAAAGAACAAAAAAAATAATAATAAGAAATAAGAGACTCTCTTCTTTTAATGAATGTATAAAATTTCGAGACGTGAAGCCAAGATTACGATTATCTGAAAACAAAGCAACGTAAATAAACGCGAAAAGCAAAAATTCAAATAGATAACTATTATGATGTAAAAAATATTGCAAATACGATATGTAAAAATTGAGATAATCATTATCATTAACAAAAGTAATGTACAGAAAAAAAATTAAATGGATTTCTAAGTAAAATTAAAAAAGAAAAAAGACAAAAAAGTAGAAGTTGTTGCACGTATGAATTATGCAAACAATGAGGGGAGGCAAAACACAGAGCTGAAGGAGAAGCAAAGGAACTATAACCCTAGTTAAGACGTAAGCTGTTAATGGTAGTAAATAAGTTCAAGCCCTGGAAAAATGAAGCCTACTGGTAGGTCTGCATGAATCGAAATTACGAGTTAAAATAAGTAATAATTTTCTTTTTACATCATATGTGGATATATTGCACCGTTAAAAAAACAAAAATTTGATAATAGTGGTGATAAAAATAGAGTAATTTGGTGCTCATTGCGGTGAGGAAGAGTACGGCGGGAGGACGAGCTATGACTTAACGGACAAACCGAATACCTAATGTCGAACGGGCTATTATAGGGGACGATCTCCAAAGAGACGTCAAGCAAGTAACGGACGAATATCTGACATAGAACACACTGACACCCTTTTTTTAACACCGTTCTTTTTATTTTACATTCAAATGCTATCTCTTTGCATTGTGCATTATCAGGCGAGCTACCTGGGGCCGATTTAAATGACCCTACCCTACCTTCTGACTCTTAAAAACATATTAAGAATACCTTCTTTTAACAGTTCTTTGCTCGCAACATGATCTAAGAAGGAGGGAAAGTTCATTACCTAATATATAAATAATGTGAACAAAAATGGACGGTGAACGAGTCAAACATCTCGTCAAAGAGTGACTCTGACATCTACAGGCAGTTTCCTTGACGACTGATTTGTAATGTTCGTTGACTGATAAGTTGTTGAACATATTTTTGCCCTGCTGTCAATCGGGATAAGTTTTCTGGATCCTTTTCCCGTGTACCCACTTCTTGTCATTTTGATTTAAAGACCAAAACTTTATGCGTTAGATTGTTGCTAACCTTTCCAAGGATTTTGAAATAATCGAAAGTACGTGGCGTGCATGTTCAACTGTATCGTATTCAGACAAAAGGTTTGGGGAAAATCATTGAAAATTTTAACAGAATCCCGAACGCAGCATATAGTACGTTCAACAAGGAAGACGGAAATCAAGTCAACTATTTTAGAGTTAATAGACGAGTTGATAAGAATATTAGTAAGTTTTGTAAAGGAGACATAATCATAGGCACAGTTGATGTCAATTGACAGAATTTTATTGCGGCATATAGGTGACGATATGTTTTGGTATAGCGCATGATTGTTGGAAACGACTTCGTGGTCCAAAATTGTTGAGGACAAATGGCTTATTATCATTAAATTTATAATTTTTAATAGACTCATGTTTCATGATTAAGACGGAAGAATCATCATACTTTCCGGAATGGGAACGAATTGTATCATCCTACAAGAGTAATTGTATCATCCTACAAGAGGGCTCAACAACAGAGGACAAAACAATGTCGTTGTAAGGTCCTACAAAAAATTTTTTTATGAACCTGGTAGAACATGAGTTATTTGGTATGCGTAATTTTGTGAAGGCTACTCGTTGGAATTATGAAAGGAAAAAAATTCTTATCACAGGTAGATACTAATGTCATAATTATTATATTGTGGTTAATATGCATCCACTTCGAAGTGTGACAAAATGATTCACTTCCAAAAGGAAAAAGAAACTCATTTTACACCAATACCAAAGACACCCATAAGGAAGATTCATAGGGAATTTACTATAACTTCTCCACACACACAGAACCAAATTAACTTTTATTACATGGCGATCCTGCTCATCACAATTCTGCAAACTATGCAATAACCTGCCACTTTTCCAACTTTCGAGCCAGCAAAAATTTTTATTGATTCCACAAAACAGAATCATGATCCTGCCGCTAATTTCGATTCTGGCAATTTCTGATCAACAAATTTGTATCCTGCCAAACCCAGCCTACATTAAAGCCAAATGCAAAATATTGACAAGCAACCACGAGCCAAATTTTCCGGACTCCTCCTATACACCCGCCCAGACAATGGTCCCTCCCGAAGACAACACTACAACATCCGAATCACTTCTTCGACCTTCGACTTCGAACACGCCCAACCACCATTTTTTGGCGACGACGTCGAAACTATTGATAATCAAGACGTAATCAATGAAGGCGCATATAGACATCAATTCCTTAATATAATTCCTATATAATAAAAAAGGTTGAAGATTTTTAAAGAATATATGAAGAATATTAAAATGAAGATAAAGAATATATAAAAAAGAATATATGAAAAATATATAAGGAACATTAAAATAAAGATAAAAACACGACGACTATTGAAGAATAAATGGTATTGAAATGAGGAATACTGAAAACATAAATATATTTTAATTTAAATAGGAAGATACAATTATATAACATTAAGAGTAAACACATAAACATACAAACAAATAAATATAGATATTTAAAACAAAAATAAAGTTGGCAGGTCTTCCTAAAACATAAAATTAATTCTTTTAATGGAAGGAATAGATGAAATTAACATCTTCGTAGATAGAATAATTTCTAATCTTAAAAAACTAGGCAACAAATCCTATAAGAAGGAAACAATCGAAAACAAGTTAGAAGAATTAGAAAATTATAGAACAAGAGTCCATACTATATTAGAAACCAATGCAAGACCAGAACAACAAGAACTATTAAATAAAATACAAACATTTAAGAAGAAATATAAAATAGCAAAAGAATTATTAGAAATCGAGCACACACATTTACTGGCAATTACAAAGATATCAACTGCTTCATAAAAGTTGTTCAAATAATACATAAAACCTTAAAAGAAGCCAAATCACAATTAATAGAATACACCTTCTAATGCAAACTGTCCTCAAATGTTCAAACCACCCTTGCAAATGACAACCCAACAACACTAAAAGAATTTCAAACCAAACTTGAAAACAAATACAAATCAAGTTAAACAATACCACAACTACATTCGATATTAAACCAAATAACACAAAAAGGTACTATCACAGGTTTCAAAGATCAAATAATAAACATAATAGCAGATCTAAATTATCTTCAGACCAAACAACCGAGCCCCAACCCCACTAACGAACAAAAATCCGTCATTACCAATATCAGCGATACGTACGCCTTAACCATATTCAAAAACAGCTACATTAACCCATTGTCTTCGCGGCCCAACCCAAAATCTTTTCCGAAGCAATTAATATTGCGCTACAATATGAAAGTGCGACCCAAACCAATTCACAGGTAACGAAAATGAATTACCAAAAGAAAAATTCATACAATCGCTACAAAAACAACAAAAACCCCCACACTAACCAAAGCAACAGAAATCAATATCACATAATAATCCCAATAGAAACAGTCAAAGACCCACTAATCATAACAGGATTTATTTTAATAACGACAAAAATTTTAATAGAAACAATAACAATAATTCCAATACCAGCAATTACAACAACAATAATAGGAATTTCAACAAAAACTATGGAAATCAAAATAATAATAACAACAGAAATCAGAGAAACAACAACCAAAATAACCACATACACACCATAGAAAACCAGGGAAACGTATTTCACTCGGATTCTTTCACGATGCTCCTGAATTCGGGACCAAACATTTAAACCAGGCATCCACGGAACACTTAAACCAAGCAACCCCCCATATCTTCTCCATCTCAAAACTATCCAACGATATACTACTAAGTATTCAAAACGCAATAAAACCAGAAATATGATTTCTATTAGACACAGGAGCAGACATCAGCCTCTGCAAAGCACACATTTTGGAACATTACACACTAAACAACTCAGAATGTATTAACCTAACAGAAATAACCATCGAATGTATAGAAACATTGGGAACCACACATTTAAATATAAATTTAGGAAACGGAAACACTCAACATAAATTACAATTAGTAGACCAGAACTTCCCAACAAAAGCTAATGGGATCATAAGAAGAGATTTCCTACACAAGTACGCATGCAACATAAATTATGACATTTTCTCCCTTACAATTAATACACATGATGACCAAGTTCAGCGCCCCATATACAATCAAATACTTAACAGAAGCAACATATTTCTCCCAACAAGATGCAAAGTTATAGTCCCCATAGATCTCAAAATAGACAACGATGCTATAGTACTAAATAAAGATATAGAAAAAGGAATATTTTTAGCCAATTCAATAAAACCAAAAAACAGACAAAAACACATTAAAATATTAAATACTTTAGATAAAGAAATTACAATACAACACCTACATATCAACACCGAACCACTCAACACCTATGAAATTATACAAAACACCAAATTACACACTCAACATGATGAACAACGATTCCAACAAATATTACAATCCATAAAATTAGACACCGTAAACAACTGTCAAAAACAAGAACTCATAAAAATCTTCAAAAAATTCCAAACAGTATTCCATCTAGAAAATGAACCACTCACAGCAAATAATTTTTACACACAAAACATAGAAACAAACGACAATACACCAGTATACATAAAAAACTATAAATTACCCCACACACAAACTGACACCATGCATACTCAGGTAAAAGATTTATTACAACAAAACATTATAGAACCCTCAGTTAGCCCCTATAACTCACCACTCTTATTAGTATCCAAAAAAAATCAGACAGACATTAAGAAATGGCGACTAGTAGTTGACTACACAAAATTAAACGAAAAAATAGTAAACGACAAATTCGCTCTCACAAGATTAGAAGACATCTAGACAGACTAGAACGAGCAAAATATTTCTCCAGCTTGGACATGACAAACTCCGTTCATCAAATAAAAGTTAACAAAAAATCACGACACTTAACCTCCTTTTCAACACCAAACGGAGATTATAAGTACACGAGACTTCCATTCGGACTAAAAATTTCTTCCAACAGTTTCTAAAGAATGCTAACCACAGCCTTATCAGGACTAAACACTGAAGCATATCTATACGTAGATGACATAATAATACACGGATGTAGCTTTGAGCATCACCGCAGAAACCTAACGAAAGTACTCGAACGACTTAAGAAATACAACCTAAAACGAAATCCATCCAAATGCAACTTCCTATAACCAGAAATAACCTATCTAGGACACCTCGTAACACCCGACGGCATAAAACCAGATGCCACTGAGTACGGAATAATAAAAAGCTACCCCTAATCCACAAATACAGAAGAAGTAAGAAGATTCGCAGCATTCTGCAACTATTGCAGAAAATTTATAAAAGGTTTTGCTAACATAGCCCAACCACTAAACGATCTCCTGAAAAAACGTGAAGACTTAGAACGGACAAACCAAAGTAATCAAGCATTTCTAGAACTCAAGACCAAACTAATGGCCCCGCCCGTATTTCAAACTTTGATAAACCCTTCATTTTAACAACTGATGCCTCAAATTACGTCTTAGGAGCAGTACTATCCCAAGGAGAAATAGGTCAAGACCTGCCTATCGCATACGCTAGCAAATCCCTTAACAAACATGAAAAAAAGAAACCAATTATAGAAAAAGAACTACTCACAATTCACATTTCACATAACACATTTCAGACCTTACTTATTCGGCAAAAAATTCACAGTGATAACTGATCACAGACCGTTAGTATCACTATTCTCCCACAAAAACCCCACCTCAAAATTAACCAGAATAAGAATAGAATTATCGGATTACGATTTCGACACAATTTATAAAAAAGGTTCAAGCAACACTAACGCTGACGCATTATCAAGGATAAACATAAATTCTGATCTATTAAAAGAAATGATACCAATATCCAAAGAAGAAGACCAGGAACGAATAAATAAGACGTTAAGCATAACCAGAAGCAAATCGGCAAAAGAAAACACAAACAATGAACAAATAAATGTGTGGGAATGCACGTCAATAAATGACATTAAGACAAGAAAGATAGAATTTCAATTCGAAAAAGGTATAAAAGATATTATAACTGAAAATGTTAAAGAATTGAACTACACACGTGTGAAATGCAATGAATATCCAGACCATTTCGATGCGCTCTTGGAAAAATTGACATCAAAACTAAACAAGTTAAATGTCTTAGACTGTGCATTAAGTCTATAAGATTATATATTTAAATATATATTCAAAGAGATATTAAAAGAAACATTCAACAATATTAAAAGGAACCGCGTAAATATGCTATTATATAAAGAAAGACAGAGAATACATAGTGATAAAGAAAAGTACAAATTAATAGAAGAATACCACACTTGCCCACACTCAGGACATTTCGGAGTTAGGAAAACTTTCCAAAAACTAAGCCAAAAATACATCTGGTGTAATATGTTCAAAATGATAAAAAACTACATAAAACAATGTCACATTTGACAAACTAGTAAACAAACCAAACATATGAAAGAATCTCTCACAATAACAGATACACCGTCCACATCTTTTGAAACACTATGTATAGATACAGACCAATAAAACCTTCTAACAATTTCCGGTACATACTAATAATAAAAGGCGAATTAACAAAATATATAATCACACATCCTATTGAAGATAAAAGCGCAAAATCAATTGCCAAAATATTAATAAAGAAGTAATACTTAAATACGGCCAATCTAAAACGTCAAAATCCGACAGCGGAACAGAATTCAACAAAGAGCTAGTGAAAGAAGTTAGTCTGTTACTAAACATCGAACAAAAGTTCTCAACCGGCTACCGCCACGAAACTTTAGGTACAATCGAAAAAAATCACGGAGTTGTTAACGAATACTTTTTAGCCTTTGCAACAAACAATGAATGAGATAAATGGATACCATACTACACTTTCGCGTATAATACTGTCCCTCATCTAGAAACACAATATACCCGTTTTGAACTAATATACGGAAAATTGCCATACATGCCCAACGAAAAAATACTAGATTCAAACCCTACATACAAACCAGAAAACTACATAAATGAGCTAAAAACAAAGTTAAAATATTACACACTACAGAAAGCTAAAAGATTTTTAGAAAAAGCAAAAGAAGCAAGAAAAAAACTTTCAGAACCCAAAAGCACGAATCCAAAAGATATAAATATAGAACAAATTTTATTAAAGAAACATAACAGAAAAAAATGAGATAAACAATAAATAAAAATAAAAACTATAAATATAAACTAAAAACATGAGAGTTTAGTTAAATACAAACTAAAATTAATTAATTAAGAACTACCAATTACTTTGAGAATTGTTAACATCTTCCAACACATCAACAATTTTCTCCATTAAAGGGTTAGGATGTGATAGCATATTATGGTTAATATGCATCCACTTTGAAGTGTAACAGAATTATGCAAAGCGAGCATAATTCATTTGCAAAATGAAAAACTTTGTTATGTCGTTCATTTGTATCAGTGATAGGGTCTGTATTAATCGGCTGGGGAAGGAAAACCTAAAGTTGGGAACGATTTATGTTTGACTTTTTTGGTAATAATATTTTGTTGACTTCTCTATCTGCGCTTTCAATTGTTGGTACCTTTGAGGTGGGTAAAAATAAAAATCGATTTCTTAGGTAGTCAAACTTGTTTTGGTTATTTTTAGTGTAAATGGATAAGGCTTCTTGGCTGGGAAAACGTTTTATAGCCATAATTTTTTCTATCTTAATTGCTTCATTCCGCTTAGTACAGTTATCTTTTAGTTTGGCCGTTGTGGCTGCGATCACTGCAAAGATCACACCGTACAGTTGCCTTGGCAGTCGCCAAATTGACCACAGTTAACGCGCTTCTTATAAAAGCGGCAATTGTTTTAAATGCGACTTAATCTGTCACTATTCGCACTTTGGCGCACAGGTCGAAAATATTTTTTGTTTGTAAAAATTCAGATACTTTTACTCTACAGTTATTCAGACAGACATATTCCAGTAGGTTCAAAAAACGAAATCGAATTTTAGCGATGATTAAAAATTTGATTACTTTTATTCAGGATCTAGTGAAGCAATTCACGAAGGTTATATATACATCTGATCTGAATGAATTTGTGTGAGATTTAAATGGAGACGATTTACAACTCCGAAAGCGTATACGAAACTGTCTGATCTAAATGTTGTAGCCGATGTAAGATCTTTCCCTGTTCTCAAGGCCTCATCGTCCCTAAACACTTTCGTTTAACTATAAAAAGTTGTTTCTTACTCATTGGGAGAAGCCACCAGCTATTTACAACAAAAGCTATATCAATAATTTTTTGGTTTTGAAGAGAAAAACAGCCAGCAATCTGTTGGGAGGAATATTTTCAAAACATAATACAATAGACTCTCATAAGGTTCAAACTTGTCCCAGTCAAATTCTATATCAAATTATGCTTATGAACCAATTTTTATCTTGAAGTATATAAAAGTTAACTTTTTTGCGACATGAAAATCCATTTTTCGTAGAAACGGGTATATGGAAGCGCGTTAAAAAAATTGGCCCGCTCGATCGAAATTTTTCACAACAATTTAGAATGGCGAGATACTAATACTCAGCGGTTTGTGTCGGTCTGTGTTTTGAAAATCACAATTTTTTTCACATAACGGCTTTCCAAAATAAAGCTTTATAAAGGACGTAGTCGAAAAGATGGTCCGATTCAATCCATTTTTAATAGAGTTCCTCGTTATTTTATCAAAATATCTCAAAAATTGAACGCAAGAGTACATTGACACACATTAGACTGACAGACAGGCTTCGGTGAATTCCAAAAATGATTTTGAATCGATTGGTATAATGAAAGGTGGATCTAACTTAAGTCGTTCTAAATACACCCGCGCAAAATTGATATACTTTATACCACGAAGGATGTACGTTATAAATCAGTTATAGAAAGAGATGTTAATTGCTTTTAGCAAGTGACAAAGACCGCCAAGAAGTCGATGGATGTTGTCAAGAAGCCTTTTCGAATGATATAAACGTTAATTAAAGTGATGCTGTTCAAAATGATGATTAAAACTAAATAGTTTAATAACAATAGTAACTGCCTATTGAAGAAGGTGAGAAAGAAGAGGAGCAATACAAATATGCTGAGGTCAAATTAGAAAATGAAAAATAAAAATAGAAGAAGGACCTCAAATGTCTGGCATTGATTGCGTAGGTGGACCAGCTATTACATATATTACAAAATTTGGATACGAAATGATAAATGCTGTTAAAAAAAATCCCAAATCTATTGATAAAACCGAAAAATCTCAACTACGGAAAATGGAACTCATACCCTTCGAGAGAGCCTTGTTCGGAAAATTTTGCTAGATACATTTCTTGACAATGTCAAACTTTGTTTAGAACATATTCAAGACATTCAACTTGGAATTCAATTGACAAAATTGAGAATTGTTAACTCTAAAATATATCGATATTGAAACTATATCTCATTGGGACACGAACCAGTTTTATTTTGTCCGGACATCGGGTTGGATAAAATACGACACTGTCTACTTTGTACTTACTATCCCACATTGCTTATTCCATACGATAAATTTAGAATACCGGTATCAGATGGTAGAAATCAAAAGCTAGCTTTCAGATTGCAACATATTTATGTTAAGAAAGAACTGTATAAAATTGAAGACACGTAACCAATAATAATAAACGACAACTGTGTAGAAAATTTATTAAATAATAAAATTTCCAATTCCACATCTAGGATAAAGAATGATGTTAGCATAAATTTTGTACCATCATACATAATACTGGCGCGAAATTTTACCGAAATCTTGATAGAAAGCAATTATAATGACCTGGAAATAAAACTGTGTGGAAATAATGTACTAACTTTTGATAACTATAAAATAAAAATCGGATTATTAGAAATCGAAAATAAATTAAGTATTGCTGCACGCAGATTCGTTTCTATGCAAAAAAACCTAATTAAGCAGGCGACGTCATTCATATAGAGTTAAGTGAACATTGTGTCAAATATCATTCAGTTCAACACAAAAAGCATATTATATACTGTTTAATAACATTAACAATACTGATATTGATATCCTTAATATAAAAAAAAAACAGATAATCTCATATTTTAAGTAAGAAGCATCAATGTAGACATTGACTTATTTAAGAAAGTGAGGTGTAATATATATGTACCATAGTTAGCATGCAATAACAATAATGTCCAAAAAGTAGGAACAATATTCAAATTAAATTGCGCGGATATATCGAATATCAGAAACATACTTTTCCGAAATTGATAGCACTGTGACAGACATACGTGCCGAATTTCACATCATAAACGTTGTGAATGTTTCAGCTTTGCTTTGTTTTGTACGACACAAAAAGTATTGTTTCCGATTTTTGCAATGAATGACTTTTGAGTAAAGAAGTTGGATTAAATATAGTTTGTGGTTATTGCGGGAAATAAGATTTAGACCAATTTCACGGAATAGCGACGAAACTCAATGCAAAACTGATAACATATCATTTTCTTACTATCGGTCCATTAGGTTATAAGCAACACTATATGTTTTATATTTTATGTTTTGGTCCATTGGTCCTAGAAAGAAAGTTAATCTTGTGTTGTTTGTTATTTATATTTAAATTGCAAATACACCAATTTACACAATACACACATCTACGTATAAAATAAAACTGTGTTTTCTATTCGAATTTTAAATAATTTCTGCCTTCTATTTTTATTGTTTTATTTTATTTATTTTATTATTTTATTTTTTGAAAAGGGAAGATGTTCTCACAAACAAAAAAAAGACATGATATAACAATATATATACAAAAAATTACAAAGTTTCAACAAGCACATCCCTGCCTCCAGGAAAAATGTTGAAAAGGTCGAAGATGTTTCTCTTTTTTACCGTTATTATGTGTGCCTTGTGCAACCGACTCTTCAACTATGTCTGGGTTCAGGCAATCTATAGGAAAAGTCTTAATTGTATCACCAATCTCAATTTTAAAATATTTAGTTTTTTGCAATAACTTTTGTTTTTTAATATGGCGAATCACTCAGGCGATGTCAGAAAGAACAAACAAAAGATAAAGAAGTAGGGAGGTGGCCGCGGGCTAGTGGGTACGTACCCAATCGATAAATGTAGTGTTTTTTCCGACTGAGCATTCAGTATAGCTATGACCAAAGAAAGCCCTAGCGCACTTGAGATTTGAACTCGCGATTGTTACCTATTCAGGCGGCCATCATATAATTACTTCAAACTCTTCTTTTTATAACGCGGACAAACATGAACTTACAACGTGTGGAAAGACAAACTTTTGCTTCGGAGTCTGTACGATGGCTAAAGAGGCTTTGAAAGCGTTCTCGAAAATAGTTCGAAAGATTTGAACTACTGGTATCAAAAGTTGAAACCAATAGTTCGACTGGTAAACGGAGCTTCTGCTCTTACACTATCTCAGCAAACGTCGCTGATATGTCTTGTTTGTAGACAGATTTCAATCGCAAAAGCACCGCGGGTAGCTTATCAAAATCCTTGATCACGTTCATTTTGCACACTCTACGCTAACTATAATAACACATTAAGGAAGTCCCCCAATAAACCAACTATCATACCAAAGCACAATCACAATATATATAATAATATTAGATGGCTGCGTTAATTTTGATAGTTTTTTCACTTGAAAATTATTTACATTAGAATAAAATAAAATATTGACATAAATCTAGACAGTCGCTTTGAAAACCAAATAGGCATAAACGGGACATAAAATATTTCAGAGTTATTGACGATTTTTCTTTCATAGGAAGAAAATGTATATTAAATGTTTGATTGGGATAGATTATAATTACTTGTATTTTTACGTAGCTCATGGTTATAAGTCTATTGTATTGTATTATTAGGTGCTTGCAATAATTTTTAAGAATTTTCACTTGAAAAAGGTATTTATTGAGAAAAATTGATGGAATATAAATTGATAAAACTATTTTCCATTATTTTCTACAACTTTTTCCTGTCTTTCTGGCAACCTGATGATACCGCGTTCAGAGAACGATATTGGTTTGGCAGCGGTCGAATCATAGACACACTTTCGTACGTCTTCAACTTTGTGGAACTGCGTGTCAGCCAAGCCATGCTGCATTGATCTAAACAAGCGCTAATCAGAAAGCATCATGTTTGGTGCATATGCTGAGTGGGACAGAACTTCCCGTTCGAGTTGTAATAGTGTATCCTCGACAGTTCTTGCTACATATGACCGCGCGTTGTTGTGCAAGAGGATGGCTTTACGTCGCTATTGCTGGTCTTTTTTCCAACAATACATCGTTCAATTTGTTCAATTGACGTCGATATATTACTGCAGTAACAGTTTTGTTCGATTTGAGCAGCTCGTAATACACTTCATCTTCCTAATCCCTTCAAATGCACAGCGAAACTTCGTGACCATGAATATTCCTCTTCGAAGTCGATGTGGATGGCTCTCCTAGACTACCCCATGACTTTCTCAGCTTGGGATTGCCATAATAGATCCAATTTTCATCGCCAATCACAACACGGCTCACTTCGTTTTTTACTGGCAAGCAATAAAACCATGATGTTGAAACTGTTGGAAATGTCATTTTCATGTTATTTCAGTTTCATGTTATTAAAAATTTAATTATTTTTCATTATGAAAAATAAACTGTGCGAAATTAAATTTGTGAGTTTAGGAAATGTAAAGAAAATGACGAAAAAAAAAATAAATTTGGTAAAAGTAAGCATTATTTTTTTTGTATCGAGGTTAATTTGGGATGGTTAACCAGTGTTACCATATTCAGCACAATGTATTACAACTTCCTTTTATGTTTCTTTATTGAGGAGGAGAACAAGGAGAACTGCGACGCACAAGAAGGAGTCACCACAAGACGGGCGAAAAAAGCTTGGCGGGAACTTTCGAACCACTAACGCGATCTCAAAACGAGTAAGTAAAGTCTCTAATATTTGCAAACATAATTAAGTAATCTGAACTTTTGTATATTAGCAACTTTTTTTTATTTAACAGCTAATTTCAAATTTCTTCGGATTTTTGCGCGATTCGCATGTCTGGTGAAAGATTGCACTGGGCATAATAGCAATGCTTGGCTGCTCGGTAAACGGGAAAAAAATAAATTAAAGTGCCACAAATTAAATCGCTGGTGTGTTTTACAAGAAGAGCGGAAGAGCACAAAGAAGCTGAGTATAGTCACAACCGCTTGTGCAGCGCCGCACAACATTTGAGCCCACTACAAAGTGGAATACTCCAGTACCGGCGATCTATGAAGATGGCGGTGTTGATATTTGTGTTCTCATTTAAGAGAGTTGAGTGAACAAGGACTGCTAGCGCAAAATTTACAGGTATTATAGCAACCTTAAAAATATAAATAATTTGTAAATTTATAAGTCGCACGAAAATGTACATAAAAATTAAATAAACATTAAAAAACTTTTTGTATATACTCATAATTAAATATAAATTTCCTGTAAATAGATTATGATCGTTTTATTTATAATTTTATGCCCTAACACAAATTCTACACAATTTTCTTTTCATTTAATTTTGCATCCTTGTTATTATTTACCATATGTGCTTTGCTAACACAAAACAAACAAATGTTAATGCGCTTGTCATTTTTATCCCTCTCTCATTTACAAATTCATTGCAACGGAAAATTTGACAGCAAGCATTGAAATGTTGGCGACAATTATACATGGTTAGCCTCTTAGCGATCATCCCCAAAAAAAAGTGATAATTACGACGAGAATTGCCTGCTTACACGATTACCCCCCGCTTCATTTTTATATTCACATCAATTTACAATTTTGTACTCACAATAGTAACAAAAGCATACACTAGCGATAAAAGCATATATCTGTGCAATTAAATGTTTAAAATAACATTTATATTTATTTATAATTTTGAACAAGACTATAAATGTATACAATAAATAAAGAAATTTTGAATTTCAAAATTTAGAAAGTGAAAATATTTTTATATTTGACAATTTAGAACGAAATAAAGTTTTTTGTTTGATTGACACATAAAAACGTTTTCAACAATACAAAAAACGCAGCTGCTTTCGGCTTGGTACGTTTCTGTTCCCCTTTGACTCGTTCTCAGCTATGTTTGTTTTTGTTGTTTGATTTTGCTTCCCTTTGATACTCACTTGACATTGACAAATATTTTTGGGGGATGATTTTTACTTTCATACCTGGCAAATTCTTTTCTCAATATTACTTGGTTAGTGTTATTACTATTTCGTTTATTTACTAATAAATTGAAAGGATTGGCACAGATGAACGGTTTTAATGTACAGTTTAAAAAATAATTATTTGACATTTTAATATATCTAGACTGTCACACCTTCAAAAATTGAAATATTGTGTCAATATATTGAAAAGGAAAATTTTTTCTCATTCGTTTGAAGCTCACAGAATGATAAGTATTCTTTTCCGTTTTTTTTTTTTTATATGTCTTAATTAGTGTTCAATGACATTTTTTTTTTGTGTTATCGGCCAATGTTTAATTCACACGCGCACCCGTTTTGGGAGTTTCCACAATTTTCGCACGGCTGATGAATTTAACAAATATACACAGCATCCGCGCAGTACCACACTCTCTTTATTTATAAAATACATGGACAAGAAATAAATAAACATATACATTGCTGTTAGAATAACAACAACAAATAACCAGATATTAACATTTTTTGAAGCTTTCTCTTTGATATTGAACTACCGATCGATTTTTTTTTTTAAATTAATTAGTTCGTAGACACTACATACAATTTTGCCAAATTTTTTTTTTACTTTTACCTATTTGGCTGCACCACTATTTTTTGTTTTTTTTTTTACGTAAACCAATATTGTTCATCATCATTTCTTTAGATTTAATTTCGCTCGGCGGGATCACCAATTTGTAGATACACATTTATATATAAAATAACTTATATTATATATTCAAACTTCAAGTATTTTCTGCTTTAAATTTTTTAAAAAGGGAAATTTGAAGAGGTTCCCAGAAATACAAAAACTACATGATTTTTGAACATATAAACGAAAGGTTACAAGATATAAAAAAACAAGGTATATATATGTTGCTTTATCAGTTTGATGCTGCTGTACTATTTCTTAACAGTGATTTAATTGAAAAAGGTTATACGAAGCAATCTCTTCTTTTTCGAAGATAGACTAAATATTTAAAAAGCCTGTAAATTAAAACGGGTGTTGTATGCCTTGAAACCAGTTTACGAGTACGGAATGAAAAAATGACATAAATTTTATTAGTTGTAGGTTTCATAGTGTGAGGGCCAAAGTCACAACTTCGTTTTGGTTCTACACTGAGTCGCAAGCATGTCATACGTGTTTAACGTAATTTAAATTATTTTTACGTGTTGTTAGCTTTTCTTGTATATATTACTAGTTAAATATCCGAGGCACAAAGCTGTCTATTTTATAATTGCAATAACTTCAATTCTAAGACCTGGCGCCTGAACTAGACCATCGCTGTCTATATAACAAGAAATTTTCTAAGAAACCAAACATTAAAAATGGTAAAGCCAAATACATATTCATGATGCTTTGCCGACCGACGCATCCAGCAACTAGCGCAAATCTTAACAATTCCGAGGACATTTCAAATGTAAGGAGGAGTGTCATAATGAAATGTGGTATCGGTAATTTGTTTGTAAAAGGATATATAAACAAAGTATGTGCAGAACGCAAAGTCAGCCTAGTCAAAATACTCAAACGTACGTGGCCAGAAAAGGCATTGTAAATATATACTTCTGTAAACACTTTGCAAAGAGATCTTCAAAGAATTATAAGTAAGCCTTATGCTGTCCTAAAAATCACAGTTCAGTGGTACGAACTTAATCTAAAAAGAAAAAGCACACAGGGCATTATAAACCATATTGATATCAGAGATGGAGTTGCTCAACAAGAACTAAGAAACAAATATCTACGCACAGCCGGTACTAAGGCTAAGGTAAAACCACAGCTGAGTGCGCAGTAGGAGAAAGGCGAAAAGAACATTTGAGTACACGAATTCTAATATAGACGAAGTGACAGACTACGCAACGCAGGAAAAGCTGAAAGCGGGGACAATACAAGTGCATCGCTTGCCGCTCTGATGTACCAACTGTTGTAGCAAATGCAAGCAGGATAACAACAAATGCCAACGGCAATTGAGTCAACGAAAAGAAAATTTTATGGCAACAAAGAATATTTCGACGTTATTTAAAAAATAGTAAACAAAGTATAATAATTCATTCAAATACAATATTTATATACATATGTATTAGGATATAAAATATGATCGTTTAATAAATTGACTTTCTTAACTGAAGGACCCATCACATACGACTATGCATATTTGTAATTCTTACTGTCAAGACGGTTGTCAATTTTACATTTACAGAGGTAGTATTAGCATATTGAATGTTTTCTTTTATTAAAACAGAGGTTAGCTTTGCTTTTATCTTCTTTGCTATGTAACCGTACGACCTAGATCTAGGAAGTAAATGAAAGGGGTTTTATATTTATAACTTTAAAAGATTGCGAATTTCGTAAATGTTTATAAGTTCTGCGCCTAGTCCGCTTACATAGGGCAAATCGAAAATATATTGTCATTAATTAAAATATTTTAACTTTTTATCTCAACATTTTCAATACAAATTGGTTTATCTTAATCTCAACATATAAGAGCATTACCCACGCAAGGACAAATATGTCATGCAACCTCATCCTTTCCCGTTAAAAATAAAATTCAAAATTAGCTTTGTTAACGTTCGACAATAAGCTAGCTAAATTTCTTTCTCAATAACCTCAACCAGCCACAAGAAAATAGATTGAATTCAGTTCATACATAAAAGATTCACATCTAATTAAAATTCTCATACCACAGTCGGATTCTGTTGTACTCCAAATAGCCATGATGTTTTAGGTTTACGTTCAGAAATGCTATTAAATGATGATCCTTCTGAATGAGCTAATGTAACCATGTTTGTACTTTTAGTTTCGGAATCATTTACGTTAGTTGAAGTTGTATCATTCAATACTTTTGTTTCGGTGTGATAACATTTTAATGCTTCTGTGGTGAGGTATTTTCGCTGATTGCAGCAATTACCTAGTCGCCAGTGATGTTTATCAAAATTATTTTGGATATCAAGGAATTTATTAACTGCAGGTTTCCCAATGATCTTAGGAGTCTTTCTTCCCTGACGTAGGTAGATTATGTCTTCACGCTTAGCTTGCGTATGATGTTCCGCTTGAAATAGATTTTGTTCCTGATTTTGATGATAGTTACTATTTTGTAATTTTTGCCTTTGTTTGCGTAAGGCTTCGTAATTTGTCAAATCTTGCGGGCTTTTTTTTGTAAAACTGCGCGCTATATAATAAGGCGGTGGTTTAAGTAACTGATATTGCATGTTCGGAATGGAATATGTATATTGAGCATTATTGGTGTTTAGCAGGTGTGGCCCATAATAATCCCTACTTGTTAAATTGAAAAGATTTTCACTTTTCCTAAGAACTGGCACAATGTCTTCTTGGTAGTTGTCAGAAATGTCACTGTCAATTTCATTACCAAAAGCATGGGTTGTAGAATTTTCTGTGAAGGCTTTTTGATACCAACTATCGTTGCTGGCGGTTTCCAGTATATGTTGTAACATATTATTTTCTTTTTTGCAGAAGGTAATACCACAGTTCGTACTATATACTACTGGGGTATTGTCGTCAAACAATTGTGTTGATGTTCCTTGAGCTGCTCCTATAAATATTTTATTGCTCGCCTGTTTACTATTGGCGTAATTTTTAGAACGCACAGTCGTTTCATTCAAGCTGCAATGTAACGCACTAAAATTTTCGTCAACAACATTAAAGAAATCGCCTACCTCTTGCTGAGATGATGGAAATTGTTGTTAAACCTAGCTTCAGAGAGGCTACTAAATCTCCTCGCAGAGCAGGTGTTACCCCATTGTCCGTTTCGCACGTATTTTGCCATTAAACGCAATTCCTTTGGATAAGGCGTAGGCGAACGCGTTAAAACATCTTTGGGAGCTTCATCCATCTTAGCATTTTCTTTAACACTCGTAGACCGTAAAGTGCTTAATGAAGTGGACAATGAGGCTTCTTTTTCCGCGATATTAATATGTCTCAAATTACCACTTGACCTAGAAACGGTGCATCTATCAGAAGCTGAGACTATTACAGTTTGTTCGGCAAAACATATACGTCGCATCTGACCCATAAAACTGTTAGCTGGTTTTACCAGCAGTTTGCGTTGTTGATCTAAGGTGTGTTCACCTTCGCATTTGTCGCCTTTCGCCTTTGTCACCGTGTTCTGATAAGATGTAGAATCATGTTGTGGCAACATAAAACAAGTCAATTGTGTTTTCGTATTGACATCTATATATTGAAGTGGCACGAGCGGTTTCGACTGATTATCACTCATCCATAAAGAAGTTAAGCTTACCAAACTTAATACAGAAGCTGGCAATGTCGAAATATGATTTTGAACAATATTCAAAACTTTCAGTTGAGTTAAGTGGCCAATATTTTGAGGCAATCCGGTAATTTTATTACGGCTAATACTAAGTACTTTCAAGTTAGTGCATTTGCAAAGTTCGTCTGGTAATACGCGCAAATCGTTGCTATCAGCAAATAAATAACGCAATTTCTTAAGCATTCCTGCAGTAATTAATATCAAAGTTAATAAATGAAGTCGTCGCCTCTTGCATAAATAGAAAAATTTCATACCTATGGTAGGAGGCAAACGCTTCAATTCGTTATAGCTTATCGCCAATTCCTCAAGATTTTCTAAATTTAAAATACTCTCTGGCAACTCTTTCAATTTATTAGATTCGCACTTGAAAGTCACTAATGATACCAACATGCCAATGCTAAAGGGAAAGGCTACCAAATTGTTAGCGGTCATTGACAAAACCTCCACATTCACCCAATTGCTAATATCGCTTGGAAAAAAATTAATTAAATTGCCGTTCGCCTCCAGATGTGTTAATTCTCGTAATTTTGATGTATTTGATGGTACAGAGCGTATCTGATTAAAATCTATCCAAAGCTCACGTAGTTGTTCTAACTCTCCAATCACTTCAGGCTACAAAATAGATTTCATTCAAAATTTTAGATAATTGGGCACCTAATATATTTGCTAAGCACAATTGTGCACAGGCTTACCAAATCTGTGAACTCATTGCCGCCAAGGTCGATGCGTCGCAAATTTACGAGACGAGTCATTGATTTAGGTAAGGATACCAAATTGTTTAAGCGCAATTCAACAATGCGTAAATTGACCAAGCGTCCAAAGTTAGCTGGCAAAAACTCCAAGTAAGTTTCATTCAAGAGTAGCTCTTGTAATGAAATCAGTGACGTTATAGCATCAGGCAAACGTTGTAAACTGTTACAACTCAGATCCAAATGTGTTAAATGCTTACACGATCTTAGGTGGTCTGGTAAAACGGATATGACTGAAAACAATTAATAATTACAGAAAATTTTAATTCAATTAAACTAAATTTAGGAACTAACGAACAGTTTCGACTTAAGCTTAAGAGCTCTAACTGGCGCAAAGAACCAATGGCTTCCGGTATTTTGTCCAAGCTGTTATTATTCACACACAAAATCCTTAAGTTTTGACAATAAAATAATTGAATTGGTAAATTATTGATCTGTGAAAAAAAAGCAAAACGAATTTTATATAGCTTGAGCGGGATCTTTTGACACCCACCGAAAAGTAAAAGTACGAAAGGGTGGGGCTTTCGTAATGTAAACTGAACTTAAACAGTGTTAGCAATTTATTTATCTAACAAGTTCTACGACTGCAAAATATATTTTGAGTTTTTGCTACTTTAATTTTTTTAGTATACTCATTGTCAGAACTATATTAATTGCTATCTAAACAAATGCGCTGGGCGGTGCTTATGAAAAGCTAAAATTGGTAGAAATATTTGAATACCGAGTATAGCCACGCAATTTTAAAACTACTTGCGAGCAGCGTAAAAGCCCCGAATTAGTACTTAAACTTAAGGGCCAAATTACTAAGAGTGCAATAACTGCCATCATGCTTCACTTAACTGTCCCTTAAATCTGCTCGCCCAATGTGTATCATGGCTAGAGTCATTGGTTTTAAAGGCACTACATATTAAGATTGTGAAAGTGAGGACTATAACTTACTTTAATTCCATTCTATATTCGAACCACATTCTTTTGACATTGCGCGCTGACCAGCATTAATAAAGGTTTGAACAATGACGCAATTTATGCTGAATTTATTTATATACATATTATTGTAAAGGGCCTCAGGAAAAAATTTACTCACCCGTGTAGAATTTAAATTCAATTCTTCTAAGGTACGTTCATGTTGCCAAATCTGAGGGAAAGTTTCCAGTAAAACAGTATTACTGTAATCCAATTTTATAACAACCTCTTCCTTCTTAAATTGCAAGCAAGGAAAGCACTCCGACAGGGACATTTTAAGAAATTTCAGGAATCTATCAACAACACTATTGTCAATTAACCGAACGTACATTAAATAAATTCTTAAACGTCGTCTTATATATAGCATATAAAGAAAAGGCATCGCGATTTGAAGTCATGATTATTCGTAAGAATTATTAACATAACAAGAATTTAACTGTAAAAGGTAGGAAAGAAAAACACAAGCTAAATAGAAGCAGGCCTACCCTGCGCGGCCGCTACTACAACTTATCTCATTCGGAATAATGCTGACCGATATATCATAATTCGTATCGCATATAAATTTGTGTTAAAATGTGATAAATTGGATGTGTCCAAGTCAAATCTGAAAACATTTTTGCAACGGAAATTTATAATTTCATTTAATCATGCATATGAAACAGTCAGCAGAGCAAGATTCACATTAAACCACCTTGAAGACTAAAACAGGTGCGTTTTTTTACAATAATTTTCCTCGAAATTCACTTGTACATATTTTTTCAAAGTACTTCACTTTATTGCAATGTGTAAATAATTTATTGATCTTAACAACCCCTCCCATTTCTTGAACTTTATCATGTTAATACTATGTAAGATCGACAAGCAGAGAAACTCTTCATAATTTTGCAGCAGTCGTAGCGAGTCGATTTACAAACACTTAAAGGTGTCCAAGTTAAATGAATTCTTCATGTTTATTAAATTGAAAAGTCCACGCCACGAAACTTAGATACATACGCCATGGAACTACATAGAGTACATAAAGAAAGCTTTTTACATTACTCTTTCTTCCTTATTTAATAAACCTTGTACAAAAAACTCCTACATGTACAACAGTCAACATTAATTTTTTCTAGCTAATAATCACTTTTTATTCATAAACGTCAATACTTGATGAAAGAATACTTGGACTTTCGTCCATTTTGTTGTATTTTCAACGTTAAAATACTTTAATAAACTACTAGTAATTTCAAATTGAACACTTCATTCCTCTTTTTATATGTGTTGTTAAGAGCAACCTTGAATTATTACTTAAGTCGAGTGATCTTACGACAAACACAGGGGTCACTGAAACGACATTCATTTACACACTTTACTAGATTTTATGCATAGACACTACACACTCGTTGCAAGTAGTGAGTCTGGATTAGATAGAATTCGTGTTAAATATTCGACAAAAGACGGTGCAGAATTCATACAGAATTAGTATTTCTATTCATTTCGCTAAACATATGATTTTTTCAATTTTCAAAACACCAATCAATGTTCAAACTAGTATAAAATGGAAATTGAGTTTCTTAAAAAAAAATAAAAAAAAATTAATCTATTAAATAAGTTTCTAATATAAATTGTCATTCTATTTTTTCTTTTAGTTATATTACTTTATATTATTTTATTTATATTATTTTTTCATACATTTCATTTTTTATAGCAGCAGATTTTCTTTGTTTACTATTGGCATAGTGGCTTATTACATTGAAACCCTGGCGTCATTTACATTGAAGATCCTTTACATAAAGAATATCCTGTTTATATATTCGAATTGCGAGATGCTGGAGCTGCTTGTCACTTGACATACGTATATTCTCTTATTCTAATAGTGCGTTTTGCTTATTCCCATTTTTCTGCTAATGAGTAAGATACACAGCCTTATTTTAGTAGCAGTTATTTTAACGCTTGGTTGCTCTGTAGTTACCTTGAAGTTATCGTTTCTAATTCGCTGCTTCTTTGTGACAGTTCCTTAAATTCTTTTTCCTAAAATTTTTTTCTGATCCT
Organism: Glossina morsitans morsitans; assembly: GCA_001077435.1. Lineage (NCBI taxonomy): Eukaryota > Metazoa > Arthropoda > Insecta > Diptera > Glossinidae > Glossina > Glossina morsitans. The sequence goes on along the minus strand of CCAG010019342.1, from coordinate 67,614 downwards.
TCTATGTGGCTGGGTAGCTAATTCGCGATTTGCAATTTGTAGCTTGTAACTCGTAATTTATAAGTTAACACCTGTAAAATATGATATAATGCTGTAACATTCCTTCTTTTATTACAAGGTTTCTTTATCATAATATGGTACGATCTATGTTATATTTTGTATTATTGATCCTACGCTCAGGAACTTACTCTGTAATACATATAATTCTCTTTTTTTTCGTGCAAAAAAATATATTGGCTAAAAGGAAAAATAGTAGATTAGTCCCAGACCCAAAAATGTAACTGAAAAGTGCAATAAACAGTATTAAAAATCATAAAAAAACATAAAAAAATGTACTTTGAACAGCCAAACCAAACTGCCTAAAAAATACTTGAAGTTTTTACTCTAAGAATAATTCACATGCGGGAATTGCACTCATATATGCATATAATCCACATAATCTGACTGAATTGTGAAAAATATAACGTCAAGTTGTAATGCATATCTGTGGCGAATGAGAACGAAAAAATTCATAAATAGTTCATAGAATATTGAAAATGGTGATAGAAAAATCTTTTAAAAAGAAAATTATTATTTCTTTTTAACTCGTGTTAACTCAAATTCCATGTATATAAAATTCGAGTAAAAAGAGAATTAGATGTATACATTGGCATAAGGGCCTTACGTTACGATTTATTACGTTAATGGAAATAAAGTAAATAAATAAAGAAGACTCTATTTTCCTTAATAACGAAATAATAAAGTTTCGTAAACAAACTGTAGAGATAAATGGTTACAGTTTCGTTTTCAAGTAAATATTTTGTTTGTAAAGCAAGACGACTTTTTCCATGTCTTTCGACTTTACGACTATTTTCATGTCTTTCACAAATTGTCACTTTGCCGCCACTTTTCCCTTCTTTTACAATAACGTAAGTTTTTCATTGAAAATGAGCGTTAGGTTCTGGTCCATAAACAAAAACTTGGCATCACTTACTACTAAATTCTGCAGAGTTGAAACATTTGTATATAGACTTGTTACAGACGTATATAATTATACCACGAGTTCGATATGAATACTATATGGAGGGCGAAAAAACCCACTAAAAGTAACGGAACCTTCAGTCCAAAAAAGACGTGTGTTTTCAGATAAAGGGATATCAGTTTTTCTCTTTGTTCTGAACATCTTTAATTTCAGCATGAAAGCCTAATAGGCAGGAAAAGATTTTATGTTAACGTGAAGACGTGACTGCTAAGCCAATGTGGCAAGGTATCACACACAAAGTTTAGAAATATAGAAATCACTCTATAAGCACGCCAAAATTTATAAGTAAATGAAAACAGTCTAAGCAGGGAACATATGAAAAGCCAAAATAAATGTAAACAATGAATTGAAAAGGAACAGAGTAGTGACGAATCATACCAAAGGGGTCAAGCAAAACAAAAGAATTGTTCAGCTAAAAAAATAAAAACTCAAGATAATGAGTAAAAATTTAATTTTGTCACAAGCCTTCGATTTATTATATGGATTGGAAAGTAACATCATAAAAGATCAAATCTTATGTATATTTGTGTCACATGTGGATTCAAACGTTTACGTATAAGTTGGTATTTTTATGGTGTAGAGCTTACGGTAAGAGTACGCGCGATCCGACCGTTTCATTTAAAGGGGCCCTCCACGGTAACTAAGATCATGTAGAAAACATTCAAAGTATTATGAAAAAATCAATGGCTCTAGTACTTATTAACATATGTGAATAGAACAATATAGGTGAAGATATTAATAACATAAGAAGATTTCCTAACTGGTACCCCATATCTTAAGGTAAGGTCGATGATGTTAAACTTGATTGTATATCTTTTAGTTAACTAATTCTCATTTGACAGATGTACCTTGAGGACCACTTGGTTGCGAGTGATGTGTGGTTTTAGCTATTCGAAATTTACTTCGACAAAATAATGGGAAAATAACGGACAAACTTGACGTTTGTTTGTTTGCAATAATAGAATCAATAACAAATATATATATTTTACATTGGCGTCTGAATTTACCTATAAGAATGTATGTTATTTAAAATGAAATTATTTTTTTAACCAGCTTACGATTTATATGTTGCTTTTTATTTCATCACTTATTCGCCTTAACTAGGGAACCCTAGGGAAACGTCTACACGGTCGTCGAAATAAGATGCGCGAGCCACAAAAGTTAAATTATGAATATTTGGATTTTGCACTTTATAGTACACCCAAATTTTGTTAAGGGTTGGGCAAACATTTGCAAACTTCACTGCACTTCTTGGGTCACATCTGCTTTTCCTCTTTTTATTGAAATACATGATCGACCTTAAAAAAATACAAGGGCTCAATTTATATTTTTGAAAAATGAATTTAATTCTACTCTTTATATACACTAAGATTGATGATGCATAATTGATTATCAACTTTTACCAATTGGTGAATTAAGAGGATTAATTAGAGAATTGGAGGAAAAAGTAAAAAAAAAATTCATTTACTTACCTCTTACAAATTTAAAACTTTGATTGTGGTTCTGATACTTGTAAGTAATTTTGTTTCGAATATATTTCATTTTCAAGTTGTAGCTGAAATCTTTTATAAATGTAGCTCTAAACAAGCAATACTTATTTAGAACAACTAAACTAATGCAGAACAACCAATCGGAAGGCGTTTCTCGCATCTATCTCACGTATAAGTAAAAAGGTTGTACCTCGAAAATGAAACCTACTTAAACCGTACATAATAAGTGCCATATTTATTTTTCTTCACTCCGAAATCGTACCACCATTAACTTCAATCTGCATGGTGATCAAGTATTTGAAAGTTAGCGTTCGTTCACGATGAAACGGATAGTTGGTCCATATGTTTATCGCGATCACGTAAAACTTTCGTGTCATTTTCGTCGGTATCATTCACGTGTAAAAAAAAAGCAGGAAAAAAACGCAAATTTTTGTTTTTATACATTTGTGGTTGTCAAAATGAAAAAAATAACCGTTGGTTCTTACCTTAAGCTAAAGGGCCATTAAAGAGATTCGCAAATTCGTTGAGGAGAAAATGGGCATTTCCTTTTGTAAGAATCGCCACCCGTTTGAAGAAATACATCTCGTTAAAGGGTATGAGGGAAGTAAGTTTTTGGTGTATTTTTGAAACTGACGAAGCTGACAATGGCATTATTTCTTAGAACAATACATCTACGGATTGTTCGCTCGACGTCGTAATAATGATAAGCATTGTCCGCACAAATTATATACGTTGATTACTTGTGTTCATGTGCTCACATTTAAAAATTTTCAAACTGAAAATGTTTAATCTAGCGATTAAAACGAGGATTAATGTAATAGGTAGAAAAGGTTTTAGATGAAAATTGTTGACGATGTTTTGTGCCGTCTCGCCACGGCTTAAAGAGTTGTTTATGTTCTAGTTCAATAAAAATAATACGCTCTGCTTTTAAGATGCTATTGTTTTTAGCTCAGCTGATTGTAGGAAAAATAATCGGTAAACCTACATAGTAAAGGCACATTAAAACATAAGAAATTTATTAGTACCAACGTCACTATTTAATACAGACAAATAATAATATATAATAGAACCATATAATCATAATATTCTATCAGTCACCGCCATAAAACAAAGACGGACTATTCGGCTGGAAATTATAAAAATTTCTTTATTATATAAGTTATAAAGTCCAGGCAATTTTAATTGTAAACTGTGACAAGATACAAGGCACTAACTTAATTTCCGTTTGGAGTTTACTTGTATAATTTCCGATATAACACCCGAAAGCATATTCTGTGCTTCGTTTACAGAGTAGACATTATCGATCAACCATTGGTAACCATCAGAATTCAACAGCTTCCTAGTCGTGGCTAAACGGGTCAGCAACAATATAAAGCATCGTTCAGGCCAATTGTTGGGAATACGTATTTAAAAGTCGCTTTTAAATCTCGAAAATTTTACGGAAATCTAGATGTAACAATACATACATAAAAAACAATATATATTCATACATATACGGAAAATAAATGCTATGTTTATAAGAAACTTTGTGGAGAATAAATAAAGGTAGGCACATAAAAAAAATTTGTCTTTCTTATTAACCTATTCTTTATTGATCCCTTAAGGAATAATAAGTACATTGTGGTGTATGCATACCGTGGAGTGCATGTACATGAAATAAAAGGAAAAATAAACAAAACAAACGACGCGCTTGCGAAAACGCCGAATTGCATTTTCGCTCACAGCATTACACTACACCGGGAATAAATGCTGACTAAAGCGTCTCATATTTCAAATGAAAAAAATTGTAAATAAACTTAGGCTAAAATTCTAGTATGTAGGCAAACTAAAATCAATACAGAAAATCAATTCAATCTTGAGACTTCACGCTGAGCTTGCCTTGACATTGACATTAATTGTAGTGACGCTCTTTGCCGAATTCACTTTGACATTATAAAGAATGAGTCTTGGCGGAATAGCCGAGCAGGATAGTAAATATATCCACTACAGGAAATTCGTAAGCAATCCTCTGTCACGTAACACAATTCCATAAACATCGGTAAACACTCGAAATAGTTAGTAAAGGTCTTAACACTATATTAAAATAACATACTGATAATTTACCTTCGATTTCATCCATTTTGCAACGCCGGCTTTTTTGTGTCTACACTTCAATTGGTGATTTTCATAACGAAGCGATACTTTGATATTAAATAAATTATAGCAATGATGATAGATGTGGAAAATTGCAAAAATCTGTCTAGCATATGTGTACCTTAATGAAATTAATAAATATATTGTGAAAACTCAATAATGGAGGTGTGAGAATTAATTTACACTTATTCGTGAGAGTCACATGAACGTTGAGCTTTTCTATAGGTTTCGGTAATGACTTTTATTATTATTAAAAAGTAAAACAAGTAAGGCCATTATATTCGAGTAAGGGTGGCCACCTATTGGTCTTGTACGCTGTTGGTAATAATAGAATCAGAAAATTGTTGTGAACCGACCCTTCCGTTATACACCTCCGCACAATCTTAATATACAGTGTACTCTGTAAATAATGTAATAAGCGATCACACAAAGACAAATTGTATTTGTTGCCTAATCTTTGATTTTCTTCATACACATACGCTTATAAGTATACTATAGCATATATTCATTTAAAAATACAGAAATTTATATTTTAAAGTTTTACAATGATCGTTTGTAAAGAAGTGGCATTTATTTACATAAGGATCCTTGAAAATTACTCTTATAGAGAATCGAGTTAAATAAGTGAGTCTTTCAAGATTTCACAATGAATTCTGTTCTGTTGGTATTCTGATATTTAAATATAAGTTTGAACACTACAAAAATTGGTTCGTGATCTACTCGTTAAAAGGTCACTGTGCGTCGTTATTATAACAACAAAGTGTGATGCAATAGTACAAAGACAACATTAAAAAAAAAATTTAAACAGTCAACAACTATAGATTTTCCTCAAATCTTGTTGCCTCAAAAGCCACCGCCAGCGCCATTCAGGAGCCCTGGAACAACAATTAACATAATTTTAAATAAATACATATCCCCATATTCACTTATACTTACTTTTTTCCATTTCTATGTACTACTAGTTGGTTCAGTCGTCATTTTTCATTTCTTATAGATCTATCGGACTTATTTTGATATTTCGTGTTTCGATAGACGCTAAGTAATAATTGAATTGCTCCTGGGTGCATCTTTGGTAACCTCCTTTACGATCTACAGGCACGCAAAATAATATAAGATATTATTTGTTATATTACCTTCAATTTGTTCCATTTTGCATACATATATTTTTTTTTACAAAGTCTTTCTTTTTTTGGCACTGCAACTTGTGATCGCTATAAATTAACCACCCTGCTTAGCACAAAATTATTATTAGATAGTTTTACTGTTAGTTTCGCTTTAAAATACGAAATTTTATATGGAGTGACAGCATCGATGACAGATAAACGCAACATGACTGATAATTGAAGGATAACAATGCCAGAATAAGGCTGTAATAGTGCTAACGTAAATATCGTTTGTTGTTAATATTGGCTTACGTATATGTTGGGTTTTTTTGTTATACACTTAATTTTTTTTTATTATTATTAATTTTTATCATCATCTCTTTAGCATATAAGTAATGAATTTTGCAAAATAAAGTAAGCATTATTATACTAATCATATTAAGACTTGGCTTTTAGTTTGTTTTCGCACTCTTGCAACATACCACAAAACCCCGCGAAGTACAAGTTTTCCGTTGCGCGAAAACGAGTATTGAAAACGACAATGCAGTACGATATCTTTATATTGATTATTACGATTCCGTAATTCTGCGATCTGCTTCAAATCTATTGTTTCGGAATCATCTCATTTGGTCATTCTTTTTCTGCACATATTTATTTTCCACCCAAAGAAAAATTGAAACAAATTTTCAACAAGTAGATTGTGGCTTGTAACATTTGACTTTTGTGCTGTACCATTGGTTACAAATGCAACCCTGTAGTATTGCAGCATTTAGGGTTCTTAAATTCAACGATGACGAATACGAGTCTGAAAAAAACTAAAGGTATACCTGCAAAAAAAGTAATAGAAAAAAATGGACAAGGTGGGGCAGAAATGACAGATTTTGACGTGGAGAGAAGAAAAACAAAAGAAAATCGAAGAAAAAAACGGAAAGATTGTAAAAGTGAACAGTAGAATAACAACAAATCTCGTACATCATGCTGGACGCGTATGTGACAGCATTCTGCATTGTTTAATTACTATCAGTTTTTTGGAACCACATAAGTACAACACCTGCTAAGAATAGGTTTTCATATTACCCAAAAGGAAAATAGCCTACGGTTTGCGCTACCATTGGTTAGTATTGGTTGTTTAGATTGTTGCATTTATAAGAGAAAACAGGTGCAAATTGAAAACAAAATAAATTTCCAACAAATTGTTTGCTTACAAACAGGTGAACCAAAACAAATTATTAAAAAAAAAAAACTAACAAAACAGGGAATTGTTGGTCAAAAAAGTTTGAGTTAGTCATAGACACAAATTGCACTAATGATTTTTTCTTTGAAGATTTTCGCAGAATGTTTTGGATGAACATATAAGTCACATTTTTTATTGGCTTAGAGCATTTTATCTTAACAAAAAAAAAAAGGTTTCAATTTATGAAAGTAAAACATTAATAATAGTAATTTTGTGTTAATCAATGTATAAAGAGTAGAGACATAAAAGATTTAACTAAATTTCTTTTCATCACTCCCAAGATCACTTGGAACCTGGCGAAAAAGTTGACATTTTTCGTTTTCAGCTTTAGTACATTGGCGTCGCACGCTATATCGTGCTTGCTTTTCTTACTTAATAATTGAGCTTACTTACTTAATAACCGTTGAGTGGTCTGTTGGAAGCACCTTCAATTATTGATTTGCGCTGAAGCACTTTATAACTCGTATTTTAAACAAATTTACATAATTTCCAGTCCAATAGTATGTATTTGTTTTATGGCGGCCACTCATTAAATATGATTATTTTATAATATTATTTGCCTTTATTAAATAATGACGATGATACTAATAAATTGGTTTTGTTCTAATGCGGATTTGCTGTGTATCTTTGACGATTCTTTCTCCCACAGTTACCTAAAATAAAAGCAATAGTATCTTTTAAGTAAAACTAAACAATTCTGCTTATTGAACTGGAACACCAAAAAATATTGAAGCCATAGGAAAGTGGCACAAATAATTGTCAAGAATTTTTCATTTAAGGCTTTTTCTGTTCAGTAGATTGAATTAATCATCATTAGATTTTTAGTTTGCAATTTTTAAATTTGGCCACCGGAACATAAGTATTCAATGTGTACAATTTGTTGGAACAATACTTATCATCATTGCGGCGTCGAATTAAAAGCACGCGACCACTAACAGGCGTAGATATATGGTTTTAAACAATAATACAGTTATTAGGTTCGTCAATTTAAAAAATGCACTACAAACTAACTCACCTTAAACGCAGCAAATGCGCAAATCTCTTTAATAGCTCGCGGTTCATGCATTCCGTTTAGCTAAAAGCAAGTCACTACTTCATCAATAGATGGGTTGTGTGTTAATTTATCAATGAGAAGATACTGTTATTTTTTGGATTTTGAGAGCTAAAAGTAAATATAAACAACAATTTGCTTTTTATGTTTTTTCATTTATAAATGATGATAGCAACGGTAATGACATAGAGATCCTACGTAATTGCAATAAAAATGTTTATTAAGCCATGGCTTGGTAGCGAACGAAAGTGAACTTTCACATTTGTGATTACCCTGTACGTAAAAGTTTTGATGTAATTTGCAAGAGAGAAAAGCACAAAATGTATCATCACTTTTGTTGGTAGGTTCTTATTTTCATAGTGTAAGTTAACGCAATTTTTTTTTTTTTATTATTTTGTGTATTATTCTAAAATTAACATTTTTCAACATTGAAAGTTATCTTATAATATTAGTAATCACTTAATATCTTACATTAATTTTTGTTCTTATTGTTATTAAGAATTCATGATAACTCAATCATGTTTAATTTACAAAAATTTTGTGAATTATTTATTTTAATGAAAGGAAAGTAGATTTAGAGGTCTGGCGACACAGTCTCGTGGCCTCTCACACAAACATATGGACAGGATATAGAATAACCCATGATATAAGATCAGTCCTTCCGGTAAAAAAGCTCCGATCGTCTGCCCCCATAAAGGTTTCTACAGTTGTGTTTCGTGAATATAACCGTCTGTAGAGTCTTTGTTGGATAAGAAGTGAAACCTACTCATTACAGCAAAACTAGCCAGCTTTACAAATATACGCGCGTTTATCCGTTACAACGTCCATCCGTCCGACATTTTGATTATATTACTGTAATATATAATTCCTTTATACAAAAGTGTCTGACTTTGACTAGATGATAAAAAATAAATTTAGTATCAGGGTGACATTTAATAGAATTTTTCGAAGTTCAATGGCATCTTTTAATTTGGTCGTTACTTTGACGGTAATATGATGTGGTGTGGACGACTTTGGAACCAAGCACTTTCGAGAATTTTCGGAATAGAGAGGATTCAAACCGTGTGCCTTGATCGGTTGTAATTTGGGTTGGCAGAGTAAATCTAAAAATCCAATCATGTGGAAAGCGTTAGCAAGTAACTAAGCTGTAATATATTGCAAAGGTATTGCTTCCGGCTATCTTGTGATTCTGCCAATACACGTAAGAGAATATCTGTAATTTTGTGAGGAAGGCAGTGAATCAATGATGTCGAAGCTCATGTGTTTAAAACGTTCTTCAGGCATCTCTACGCCCCCGATTGGTGTTTTGGTATGTCTCCCAATTCTTGGTTCCTCACCTGATGTGGTTAATTTAACTTATTTTGCCATGTCAGCTTTCATTTATGGCCACACCAACCGTTCAGTAATCATTCCAACTGGAGATTTTGAAGCAAAATGTGACAAGTGTCACATGTTTTGTCATGTCAAATATTTTTTTGCCAAGTAAAGTTTGAAGTAGATTTTCTAATTATTCATCGCATTTTTGATCTTATGTCAATGCTGAAAGAAAGTCAACTTTTACATTATTCTTTCCTTTGACATATTTAATGTCGGTGCCTTCTTGTTTAATATAATTAAATTGACGTGGTTGCCTTAGCGAAGCTTTGTCCAATTTTTGACAGAAAGCAAGCATAAAAGGGTTGTGACCTGTACAGATGCGGTCTTCCAAGAAGTATTGGAAATAACCAGTGTATATTGGTCGTTGTTCTCGTTTGTAAATGCTATAGCGGCGTTGTGTTCCTGTAAATTTTTTTGAGAAAAATCCAATCAATACCCAGCAATCATTAACGTATTGCTGCAAAATCTGAAACGTCAACCCAAAGTGGTAAGGGTGATGCTTCAATCGAGTATTTTAGAAGCAGTTGAATGTGCTTAACTGGCCAAAAATTTGTTCGATTATTGTTTTTCCTATGAGCTTTTTTCCAATCGTGGAGAATGCCCTGCGGCTGAGCTGCTTTGGGAATGGACGTTCAATAAAAATTAATAAGACCAAAAAACGTACGTTTTCTGGTAGTTCGTATTTTTCTGTTCCGTGCTGAGTTTGCTAATAATCTTTTTAATGCTATCAACTGTGCTAGCATAGTTCACTTTTCCCCAATTCATACATTGTAACGCATATTGTCAAATCATACGATCTCAATCGATTAAAGAATATTTTATGGTATTCTTTATGCTCTTTAAAGTTCGTAGAAGCGATAAGAATATCGTCAATGCGTACATAAAAAATTTCGAGTCCTTTGAGGACTTGGTGCGTAAATCATTGAAATGTACGACATTAGAAAAACCAAATATCATCCTTATAAATTCGAAAAGTCCTTTTGGCATTTTGGGTATAATTGCTTTTTGAATAGTTATTTGGACAGAAGTTTTCACAAAATCCATTTTAGATACTCACCGCATGCGCGCTATTCGTTGTTAAATTTTGCAAGGTGTAAAGCATCTGCCCAACTGGTCTTCGACGAACGACATAAATTTAAATGCGTCGTAGAATAAAATTGTAAGACGCTTTTAACTGATTCTTTACAGTCTTGGTCCGGGCGCGTTTGCATCATGTGCGTTTAATCCTCCTTGAATACGAACAGGTACTGACTAACTAACAAATGGACTTCCCAAATTTTGCGATAGGTTGCACCTCTTTTTGATATGGCAGTGTGGTGGAAATTCGTTGCGACGTATCTTCGGATTTCTATTGTTGTTTTCACTTCAACATCTATATATTTATTTATCAGGCTATCCGTTTGTTTACGAAACGAAAATGGTAGCGATGGACGTCACTGCAGCCAGTAAGACTACTCTATCCATGTGCTTAGTAAAGTCTAGTTATATTTTCTCCCACATCGAGTTTCAGGTTATTATTTCTTCTTACATTATTTTCTTTCATCTATTTCTGATGCAAAGGGTGTCATCATGTTCTGCAAACACTATCGCCAATAATAGTTATAGCAAGTAATACCAATGCAATGATCGTCTCAAGTAAAGTCGAAGAAATTTATGGTCATGGTAGAAATATATACTTAAGACAAATAATGAACTTGAAAGGCAATTAGTTGCAAATCGACTAAATTTTTCATTTACAGCAAAGCATACTAAGAATACTAAGACTGTTCTACATATTGTTGAGCCTCTATACAGAGCAAGTATCAAGAGCAAATAGTTGCCTTGCTGTTTGCTTCGTATATCGGTTAACGGGTAACTCTGCTTGTATTTGAAACCTTTTCTTATGCTTACAAAAAAAAAAAAAGAAAAAGACAAAAGCAACAGAATGCAATCAAAAACAATCATAAGAGATCGGCAGCAATTTAGTTTTTAGTTCACTTGGTGTTAAGTCGGCGTTGCGTAAAGTCAGTGTTTGTTGTAAATATTTAGTTAATTTTTGTGATCTCCATCAAGGTTCTATCGTCTGCTCGTGCTATAAGAAAAAGGACAATGAACTTAAAAGCTAAAATAAATATTATTTTTTAATAAGCGATAAAATATGAGATATGGCATAAGACAACTTCCTTTTATTGAATTTAGCTAAAGAAAAAATTATCGAGAAATTACATATAGGACAATTAGATATTTTATGATATCATATGTGCGCGGTTCCTCATTGGTATTAACTATCCGTAAATATGAGTATCAATACTTTGTGCCATAGGCGACAACAATAACCGACCGTCCTCCCCACTATGATGCGAAACTTGACTGGAGTTTCTTCTATTGTGTTGATCGGCACTGTAAATCACCTAGAAAAACTGTCGTTATTCATTGTGAATTGTGAATGGCATAAAATTGACATCTAGCCGTAACAGCCAACGCAAACCCACAGATTTTTAATGCTAATCTCACGCTTCCTACACGGGTGGTTAGAAGCGCAGCTATACAATATTTTCAATTTCAGCCCAGTTGGAGAAAGTGGTTATCGACTTACAAAGACGCTGATGTTTATTTACGTATTTGTACGTATTTGAGGCTTAATGCGTGCATGGATCGCCACAATTCTAACCGAACATATGTGCATATGCACACCTAGATGGCATATTGAAGGAAATTTCCCTTGGCATGATCGATCGAAAGCTTTAGAAAAATTTTTCCATTCTAATAAATTTCAGTTTTGCAATGCTGTGACAATTCTCAGCGTTTGCTCTTGGCACAATTTTCTCCAGTGAAATGATGAGGTTGAGGTTTCATAAAGTTGGTATGTAGGCCTTACTTAAGTAGCTGTTACAGATAAAGAAGAGAGAAATGTTACGAAAATTGGCGCAGGCCCTGAGAATACCAATTAGAATTCCATTTTCGATATATACACAAAGTAGTAGTGGAGGATTTCTTAAAAAAGCAAATAGATCACATATCAAGGACGCATTCAAGGATTCAGAATTTGCGTAATACATCGCCGCTGAAAAGACTTTAACTGTATATCTCCAATCGATGAATCACTAAGAGTTTAGGATTAACATAAGTGTGTAGGCTTCATATAAATAGTCCCAGCAACATTTATTTTTAGCAGAGTTTAAATCACGTCTTACTCCAGAATACCGTGGGACCCACCCCGTCCAAATTTTTTAAAAAAGTCTGTTCATTCTATTACGAGGCCTTTTTAAGTATTTGTTAAGCCACACGGATAATCCATTGAGTAGTCAATAGGTATACACAGAAACAGACTTGGATACAGCATATGAAAATATTTTACAAATTCCAGATAGAATCGTCGATATCGACCAAATGTTCGAACATGGAAAATATTCTCATCACATAAAGTCGAAATGTACGTTTGTGCTGGGAAGCATAGGAGTGCTGATCGTCCTGATAGTTCCATATTAAGGCGTATAAATTGTAAATCATAGCTCTATGGACAGCGCATGTCGAAATCGTGTTCTTTATCTCTAAATAAAAGGCGAAGTGTATAATAAAAATCCTGCCCAAAGGGGAAGATCCCATAATAAGTCATCTTCAGGTCAGTTCACTGTCGAGCTTGATGTTTCCAGGCTTGCATTGTAAAGCTGGTGTAAGATCTAGTAATAATAATTCAGTATATGTTAACGCTGCAATGATCGTGCAACATAAACAATCATTCGCGTTAGTGGTTAAGGGTAGTGTTGATTTTTTCACAGAAAATGAAATCAATCAGTTATCTTTTGATATTGTTAACAATCATTATTATTATAATAAATTTAGCCAGAAAAAAAGTTCTAAGGCTAAAGTCTTAAAGCACTAGCATCTAAGGCTTTCGGCTTGTAATAATCTTAAGATGTCTACAATTGCTTAATTTAAAATGTAAAAAATTTACTGCTGTAACGCAAGTACCTGTTAAGTGTTTATATTCAAATGTTAAATAATGGATATAGCAATGCTTAAAGTAATTTTTTGGAACTGCCGTAGCGTCGGCAAAAAAACTGCTCAGTTTTTTGATCTCTTATTCATCAATACGACCGATACATGTCCACTTTCTGAAACTTGGTTAAAATATTCCGACAAATTATTGCACCGGAACTGCACTTGTGTAAGACATGACAGAACGAAAACTGGAAACTAATTCACAATAGCTCGACATTCTACGAAATGCCAGCAGTGGAAACTGTCGTAATTGAAATCATCAGTCTAGATATCCGCAACGCTAATGATAATTCTAAGTGGTTCGATAGTGTCTGTTCTCCTGAGTTTAATCCTCCTCCTTATCTCCTGAGTTTGATCTTGTTCAGATGAGTTTAAGTGCAAATCTAAAAGAGGCTTACGTAAAACTTTGAAACAAAATGATGATTTTATGGCGATTTAAATGCTAAGCATCGTAATAGGTGCTGGTTATGAACTAGTTTTTGGGATAACATGACACACCAACGAGCCATTACAGTTGCTCAAAGACCTATGCTTTTTTTTGGATTCATTCTTCACTAATATAATGACGCTTATTTTGGAGTTTCAAACTTTAAATGAGTTTCGTTCCGAACCTTTACCAGTCAAAATTTCTATGAGTTTCCAAGCACTCCTCGAAGAAAATTTTACAATGCCTTACAATAAGCCTAACTGAAAAAGTTACCGATGCTATCTTACTAATACCTTCAATGGACAACAAAGCTATGCTACCTGTATATCTATGACAGAGGAAATAGATAACTGCATCAAGTTGTTTACTACCAGTCTAACAGACGCTGTCCAACGCTCAGTGCGCAAAAAGTTTCCCGACATTAATTTTCTTGGACTTCCTAATCATATGTTGCGCTTAATTAGACTCAGAAATTTGTATAGAAGCCAATGGAGTTATTATCGTCAACTATATAAACAGTTGTCGTCGATTATATAAATACTCGTTGCCGACAACACTCTTAATTACGCATCTCTTGTGAGGGGCGATATTTTCCGAGTTAGTTTCTAGGAGTTTTTTTTCTAGAAAGTCATATAGTTCTTCGCGAGAGGACATATTGCAAATTCTGCGACAGCAAGACTGAGTTAAAGTTCATGTCTCAAAGAAGAACGGATAGAAGGATGGAAGGAAATGATGACGTCGTTGAATCTTTAGTGCGCGAGATACACCTAAGAAAGTCTCTAGGTACAGGTGAAGTCGAAAATATAGCGTTAAAAGATACTCCTTGCGAAGGAATCCGATTTTTTACTTCTGTAATTAACTCATGCATCAAACTTCAATGTTTTTCATCATAGAGAATTTGCAAACATGTCAAAATAAGTTATTGAAAATGATGCTCAACTCGCCTTCTTCTCTGCCAACAAGTTACATAAAATACTAAATGTAGACCCAATGCAAAGAAAAGTTATTGAATTACAAAAAAAAATTATTTAAATTGTCTCTCATCTGACAATATTCTTATAAATTAATTTTTTGTAAGCCTTGTATATAATCTATTTCACAAGCCATATTGTGATACGTACGGATTCATCAAATATTTCTCTGCGAATCCGCCATGTTCAGTTAAGAGAAATGGGTATAGCGCGCGAGCTTAATAATTGTTTCAATTATTTTTTCTTTTTAAATAATTAATATTTAATTTTAAATGAGCTTAGTTAATGTTTTAACGAACTCTTCCATCTTGTTGACAGTTCTTGCAGCATTTATATATGTAACTCGCATGCTACGTATGATGGTCTGGAGTAAACTCGTGGTCATTACTCTAGCTGATGAGAAACGGACGATGCTGTCAAGGGACGGAGATATACAAGTAACATTAGACAGACTTGACACCGAGGACACGTAATAAACGGTGTAAAACTGATGTCAAACAGACCATTATCTGACGGATAAGAGACGAATTTGTTTGATTTTCTAATTTTTTTTGTTTTTTATCATAAATTTTTACAGTAAACTTATTTTGTATGTCTACTGAACCTTAATCTTAAGACCGCACAACTTTTAGGAAAGCATTTAGATCTTCGTAATTACCAGTGAAGAGAGGTATCGTTTTCGATGCCATTTTCAGTTCACTATATAGTTCACTTGCTTCCCTTGCTAGAGGATGGACAAAACATCACACGTCCATATAACGCCATTCTACATTAAGACTTATATGAGGATTTGCCGGAAAAGTTCAGCGAACCATTTTCGATAGCGTCGTCCTTGGATCAAAGCCAGTCAGTGTACCAAACTTAATGTTAAGCCCTACTTGATGTTAAGTATAGCCGCGCAAAATTAATATCTCCAGTATCACAAGTGGTGTAAAGTGTAAAGAAGAACAAGAAGATATGGAGATATATTTAAATAAAACAATTAAAAGATACGAATATGCGAATATAGAAACGAGAATGAAGTTTTAAAAATCAAATTGATATCTCCTCCAACAATTCAATACCCACACTTCGAAAAACCGTTTCAATTTAAGCCTATACGTAAGAATCTAGCAAAAATATGGTATAGCTACACAATACATCAATAAAATTGACATCTATACGTATAATTACTACCAATAACATAATTTTTATTCATTTTACATATTTACTTTATACATACATATACATTTTACAGAAAATTGTGTTTGTTTATGATACGTAAACGATTTTTTTTTCTAAAAGGACAAAATTTACCTAATATAGTCAGTTGTATGATTTACAAATAGATAATGAAATTTTAGAAGTGCATTATGAGCTATATTTAGTAGCATAGTCCAACGCGTTAAAAAATCTTATATACACAATTAAAAAACAATGGCATACGCTGCGACACCATTTTCCAAAAGCCTTAATTAAATTTTGAGTGTTCAATAATAAATATTCAATAATAAATATTAAATAAAAGTTCGCTGAAGTAAGTGATCTTGGTAAAAAATAATAATTCTGAGCATAATTTGAAGAGATTGAAAACCGTATAAAATAGATGCCCAATATATCATTGTTTATCCCTGATGAGTGAATAAGATCAATCGCATGGTTTATTTCGTGAGGAGAGTTTTCGGTCAAAAGGCAATTATTCTTGGAATATATTAACACCCATACAGCTTTCAAGTCCTGTATTTTAGACTTACTCTCCTGTATTTTAACATCAATAATTTGTTCTCACAGTTTTTTCAACTTCTTAAACATCCACAAGATGGCATTGCGGAATTGTAACGGTGCGTCTTCGCCCAGGTGTAACTTAGGGGTTTCCAGAAGTGAAATTCGAGTGAATTTATAAAACCAAAATATATTAAAAAAAGAAACACTTAGCACTTCCTGTTTCTTTAATTTAATTTATTCAGTTTTCAATTCAGCTATAAACATCAGCTGGATTTGTCTGGTTAATATAGTCACCAAAGCAGGATATTATTTAAGCGGAGTGTGTCTTAACATTATGAAATTAACTTAGATCTATACGTACCTCAGCAGTTAGAATTTTATTTTTTCTGTCCAGTTACATTTTACATTTCGCCTAAATTAGGCAAATAATTATGTTTTCACAATACTTCATAAGTTGGATTCTCCATTTCGGATTCCGTTAGCCGAATCAAAATGTTAATAATAAACTCGCAATAACTGTGAACAGTATTGTTTTCCATATAGTATTGATATGAATGTACAATATGAATAACTATTAGCTTATTGCTTTCTTTATTGTTAGTGATGATGTTTAAGTTTAGGTAATAAAATAAATAACTTTAAGCTTCTTTGTATACCATAAACTGCAGTCTTGTATTAGCCGAATAAATAAATAAATGCAAATAAAATAAAATAAAATAAAGGAGCCTGAATATCGTAAAGCATATTTAAACTATTTTTTGCGTCAATATAAAAAAGAAGAGTGGTTGGCAAAAAAAATGAATGGTGAAAAGAAAAATAACCAAATACATTTATCGACGGACGCACTTATGCCAACGAACTCATACAAGGAAATTCCAACAGAGATCAGTGTAACGTACCGTAAAATCAGAAACACTGCTTTTCCTTGGTATGAGTTATCAAAACAGATCGTGTAAAAAGAGAGATTTTTTCGTTTGTGTTAAATCAAATTTCGTTTGAAAGAATTTTTGTAAAAAGAGAATTAGGAGTACAAGGCAACTGTGTGCATGTTAGTCAAGTACCGCATCATAAGGCGCATATTTTTGCAGATTGCGTAAAAATAAAAACGTCCGCTCTTTTATCATCTTTGCAAATTAAGACGTATGATACAGATTAGTATTCTTGACCAAGACGTATAATGTTTCTCGCGATAAAATGAGTCTGAAGAAACCAATCATACTTACATAAAAAAATTTCGTTATACACATGTGTGTTCACTACGAGCCGGCGCAATTGGAAATAATGGAGAAGTACAAATTCCATTTGCGGCAGCAGGAAGAAGAAAAATTAGTAAAAATTTTTGGGGTTGAACTGCGCAAATTGTCTATTAAATGCTATCTGTCAACCTACCTAACTCCGGCTTTACAGAATTAATTTGTACTCAGGGCTCCACCAGGACTCCTTCCAAGAAATTTATACTAAAAAAACTTGGACCTCCGGATTGGCGATTAATAGTTGGAAATTTGATTTTATTATTTACTAGCGATATTTATTGAAAGAGATTAGCGTATAAAAAAAAACCAGTTTGGTGACCCGACTTTCGCTTTTTTCCCTTTTATGTTTTTTTTTTCTTCGTTCCGTACGATTATTATTTTCTGTCCGTGTTTTCCGTATCGCGAGATCTGCTGAAAATAAACGGAATACGTCGCGGGTGTTACAGCAGTCAGCCTTGGCCTACAGGGCCGCTTGTCCGTCCCTAATCGTTTCACGTCGTAGGAAAGTCCATAAGTCCAACAATCTTTTCAGTCATTCAGGGATGACGGCTAAGCCAAACCTGCCATCCCCTATCCGTAAAGGTCAACAGTCTTTTCAGTCATTCAGGGATGCCAGCTAAGCCAAACCTGCCATCCCCTATCCGTAAAAATTAATAGTCTTATTATTCATTCAGGGATGACGGCTAAGCCAAACCTGCCATCTCCTATCCGTAAAGTCAAAACAAAAATTCAACTAGCAGTAAAGTCAACTGGTAATGTAGTGCGTATTCACTTACCTTTTGGCTGCTGTAACATGACTGAAAGACTGAGCGTGCTGCGACGCGCTCTTTTATAGTCGCGATCACCATCACTGTCCCGTTACATCGATGTTTTGACTATACTTGCGTTACAACCTCAATACTCACTTTCATGTGTGTTGTAACGATATTCTTATGGTATCTATTATTATATATGCTAGTTGAGATGTGATCAAACATGTTTGCCTGCACCCATGTTATCATCTCAGCTTTCCTTGTGTAAGTGTTATCATGCTATCCTTATATATATTTTATTATTATTATTACCTTACGTGCCAACCCGTGTGATTGGTGGTGCTGGCTCAGGTACTAAATCGACTGATTTTATAAACCGTTAAGCATGCCTTCATGTAATATGCATACTTTTATAAGCTCTCCTTTTTCTTCACAAACGTTTGCTTGTAAGCCTAACTTATGTTTAGTCGCGTATGTTTGCTTGCATCTACTAATACTAGCTCAAGTACCGAACCGTATGAGTTTATTGTTAGTGCTGGCTTAGATATCAAGTCGAATGATTTTATAAGCCGCAGAACCGTTAAGCAGGTCTTCATATGATGCGTATCATATCGACATGTATACTTTTATAAACTCTTTTTTTTTGCTTGTATGCTTATTTTGATGTTTGTCTTATTGAATCGTATGATTTTATAAACCGTTGAGTACGGTTTTTTGCGAAACCACAAAGCCGTTAGGTCTGTGCTTTTGCAAAATGTGGGTGATTCAATAGCTCGTTGATAATTAAGGGTGAGTTATTGGCATGTTGCTTAACGGATTATAACTTTTTTCTCTACAATGTTTATAAGGCCCTATTTATATAGATGTTGGACAATGTAGAGACTTATGTGCAGTGTTTTTCTATATGCTACTTAAGAATATATTTTATTTATATACATTTTATTTATATACATTTGTGGTCACTAGCGTGTGAGGGAGAAGGATGATATGTTGACGTAAGTAGAGCAGACACGTAATGGGTATTTATTTTCTAGTCCGGAGAGGCAATTCAGACTGACTGTTATTGAGGTCTAAGGGTAGACATTTACACGGACGGATTTATTTTTAGTAAGGAAGCAAAATGCTTTCTTACAATAATACATATACTTACAATAATTACGAAAACAAAATGTGTAAAAGTTTAATTTAAAATATTAAATAAAAGTTGTAACTTTTTGCTGGGGTATGCTCAGGGCCTACCCAGGATCCTGGAAACCATTCGAGACAATTGCATGATTTTGCAAAACACAAAACCGTTAGGTATGTACGTTTGCATCAACATGCATATATATTGAAACTATGGGTCTGCAAATATTAAAATATGTAACCGCTAATCCCTAATTAGTGAGAATCGTTCGATCAGGTAATATTTTTACAATAAATTTTGGGCCATCATCATATATCACTTAGTGCTAATATTGAAATGATTGCATTTCAATTAATGCAGTTATACAACAAAAATCAAATTTCACCCAAGCTTAAGAATAATAACACAACAATAGTAACGACAATAAGGTGGTTGCTATTGTTGTATTGTTTCAAATGCGTAAATATTTTAAGTGTATGTCCATTGGGATCGCAATCATCCACTTATGCGTGCATACAGATGAAGAAACATTGATATATATATAAATTTATGAATATGTTTAATAATGCATGTCGGAGTTTTGTGACAATTACTATAATAACTCTGAAATTGTATTTGAGGGAATATACGAATAGAGTATGTTCCATGACTCTAATACAATTATATTAGTTAGTGTAGAGGCAAATACGCATATCACAGAAAGGATATTTTATCCATCTCTATATCATCCCTAAGCTAGGGGCATGGGAGGAACTTATACTTTCATATGTACTTAGTGCACGATCGGACCGACTGACCAACTGCTTTTGAAATTTAATGAGTTACGGGTTATTGCAGACTATAGACGGACAATTACGCGGACAGAATTGTTATTGGTAAGAGAGCAAAACGATTCCTTACAAAGTATATATATATGTATATATACCAATGGGTAGAATGAAACAATTATGCACATTCTCGTAATAACTACCAGTTAAATGGTGCAAAAATGTAACCTGAAAGAAATCTTAAATAAAATTATATAAAATACGTGTTCTTATATGTAAAACCCCTTACTATTTAATGTGCTAGAATGTTCAGAATTGTTAATGCGACATATATACAAAAGAAAAAAAATTTTTTTTTAATTTTACACACTTACAGATGAGTTTCATGTGCCTATCCTTTAGAGCAGAATTGCGTGAAAACTTATGAGTTTATAAAGAAAACTCTACATGAAGTCATCTATAACAAATCTATAAAATAAATAATTAAACATGTGGATATATATATATAATGACTTTGCCACCTAACGAGAACGTCATCGAATATGTTGTTTTTCCAAGCAGAACAAAACGAAACAATTAAACATTCCTATAAACTCTTAATAAAAAAAAAGAGAATTTGTTGTAATAATAGCATTAAATAATTGTACCAAAATGAACATTTAAAAACAAAACAACACAAATAGAGGCCATGTCGTTAAATTATAGAGAAAGTTTTACAAAATACCCGTTCGTCTCTGGCAACAGCCCATTGGTGTGTCTAGTAAAATTTCTCAAGTGTACGACCGGCTTTCATGGAATATAAAAACATTTTTATAGTACTATTGTTGTTATTCTCACAATAAACTAATTTCTCAACAAATAAAAAAATTAATGAGAATAGAACAATCATCATAGACAAAAAAAATGGTTACTGATTTTTTTTGAGTGATTGCTTGTGTAAAAACAATCCGCTTAGATATGGAACTCCTGTGTTAAAGTATAAGAACAAAGAATAAATAAATTAAAAAAAACAATGTAAAAAAAAGGAGAAAAATTGTGTGAATATGACAAGAAGAACGACAATTCTTATATGTATGTACTCGTAAATATATGAAGAGATATATGAAAAAGAAAATTTGTTGAACAATGGTCATTACACAATTGCATCAAAATAAATATCAATCGCCGACAAATACAGTAAGCGGAAAACTCGTTTAAAAGGGCAAATTAAATAAACGTAAAACGTAAGTCTCATGTACATAACAAAAAAAGGAGTGATGCGTAGTTAAACAGTCTGTGCGTACCGCTGAGACGGGGTATAAGTAGGTGTGCGTGTTAGTGAGGGTAAGGGACACGGAATACGGGACATGGAATAATGAACCAACAGACAGTGAACAGTACAGACAGCGGGCCTTACGGACGGACTCATCGTCAGGTCATTGCTTGTGAGCAGGATGCTAAAGAAAAAAAGAAACAATAGAAAAGAACATAAAGCAAATTTTTATATTTGTCTATTATGGCAAAATGGCGCCCAACGTTAGTATACCGTACAGCTATTGGATATTGCAATAAATATGAAGGAAAAAATATTACATTTTTTTTACTTAACAATCAGCGTAGTTACTTAATGGCTTGAATTTTCAAATAAAAGAAAAGAAGAAGAGAAAAAACAAGCAAAGGAAATCTGCATTAACGCGGCAAGTAGAAAAGTTTTGAGAAAGAATGAAACACATTGAGAAGGCATTGACTGAGCTTATAATTTTATATATCTTTGTCAACTATGACACAACATGCTAAGGCAAAATTGATAATTTCAGATATGTATAGTAATATTGAAGAAGTGAAAAAATTGAAACAGGTCCACTTACTGTATTAGAGATAGCTGCTACTCGCAATGACGTCGAGAAATCCCAATTAAAATTTGGTCCTCAACTAGGCAAAATAATACATCTGCGTTTATCGTTTCGTATTGATCAATTGAAAAAAGATTGTCTCCTGTGAGTGTACATCCCGCCGAAGTAAGAAGTATAGTTACATTAACTGGATGCAGCACATTTTGGGGTGACTCGCATGAAATAGTTGCCTGTGAGTTACTGGTGGCGTAAGGGTATAGATGTTGATATTGGAAATATGGTAAAAAATTGTGCAAGTTGCCAACACCACTGCCATGATCCGGCAAATCACCTATGGGAAAGAGCACGAGGTCCGTTTGAAGATGTTCTTCTAGACTTTGCAGGCTTACTTTTTAATATTGGTTGATGCATGTACAAAATGGCGGCAAATCCATGTGACGCACAACATAACTACGGAATCGAAATCAATTTAAAAATGCCAAATTTATTGCCGTTTTGGGACTGCTCAAGTATTAGTAAATGAAAACGGTTCGTAACTAACATAACATGAATTTCAAAGACTCTTGAAAAGCAACGGTATTAAACACGAAAGAGGAGCCCTGCATTACCCGTGAAATCCGTACAAAGACATGAAATCATTTTATCGAAACATTGTGAAAAGACGAGATTTATTATACATACTACTGAAATTTTAAGCTATGGTGGGTCGCACTATAGTTATATGGGAGCCTGATGAAGCCGAAGTTTCAATACGTAAAAGTTGATCCGTTTTGAGATTTTAACTGTTATAAATCCGACTGCAGTGTAGTAAATCATGCATTGATTTTCAATGGTAAGAACGGCTCAACGTTGCTTGTTCACGTCAATGTTTTAGGATGAATAATAACGAAGGGAAGAAAAAATATTGTTGAATGAAGTTCGGAAGACTAGGCGAATAATAAATAAGCAAGCTACATTGAGGTGCTCTCGACGATGTTTCAATTAATCGCGAGTGGAGCTAGTTAAATAAAATATTTTATCTTGAATCACTTAAGTAAGAAAAGCGCCACGAAATCAAAGCTACAGAAAATCCAATTTTGCGTTAGGATTGACTCCGTGGGAATTAATAATAATTTAAAGATTGATTGATTGTAAAAGAGTTGGTAAGCTTGCAGCATGTTGCTAGACCTGAAATTAATTACTAAATTTGTTAAGTAAAAACCCGAATTTTTCACTGAAAATAAATTATGGTCTGTTATATGTGTTTTACAGAATATTTCATTATTGGGAGTGTGTGTTGCGTCACCATTTTTATTAACAACACCACAAGCCTTTCAAATGCTTTGCTCCGTATAGACTATACAAGGCTTTTAGGAAAATCTTGGAACACATCAGCCAAATTTAAATTGATTTAAGGTGACAAGGGAGGCCTTCCGCATGGGAATGAATAAGCCAATATCAAAAGAGTGAATATTTTCGAAAATGGTTTAACCAATAATTTCTCGCAATTTCTTAATGCATAAAAGTACCAGAAAATACGAAAAACTTCAAAGATTCTAAGATCTTAAGTACGTCCAACTCGAATATACCGGCCTATAAAGTTCAAGCAGTCAATTTCGTAAGGATAACTTAGTGAAGCACAATTTTGAGAGTAATCTTATTTAAATAAATTTGCTTACTATTTAGTCTTTTTTTGAGATTGTAAATGATTATAAGCGTTTATTATAATTTTTACATTTTCTTTCTTTTCTTTTTTCATTCAAACACAGCTGATGTGATTTCGAATGCCATAAATGAAATACCTCTTGTCTAAACAGAATTAAGTTTCATAATACTTATGCTATATTATGATTATGGGGAAGTGTGGAATTTTGAAGTGGTTGTGGAGTCATATTAAGGGGTGGTTATGAAATAAAGATTGTGTTCTGGGAAAATGAGAACCAAAGGGAATCACCATTAAGGCGTAAGTATTAGTCGGATCATTGCACCAATTGGCTTACTTCTTCTTCCCTACACCACTTGTGATGCAAAACCGTTAAACTTTTGTTGATATATGCAACAAGAATCTGACAAGACAACAAGATTCTGAGTCAATTGAAGCTTGTCTATCTGTCCGTTGATCTGTTCGTCCAATTTGTTTTCATGCATTACTTTATAGGTTCGCCCGATGATTGTTCATATTCTTTCGTGCTTAACTCAAGAGGTTCCAATTTTTGAAGTATTTGGGAGATATTGACTGCACTGCTCCACAATTATTCTCTTTATCAGATCGTTATGAAAAAATCGTCCTACGAAAAAAAAAATGTGTAAATTTAAAGCGTTTTGACACAAATCGTTGAGCAATAGGTCCTAACCACGATGATGCATTACTACTATTTTAGGGCTCCAATTTTGATAACTACTTACGACATTTTTGTAAATCATATGGTCTTGCATGTGTACACACAATTAAAATAAAAAGGAAACGAAAGAAAAGACAATTTATTTTAAATTTACAAATTATTTGTCTAATATATGTCTAATATATGTCTATTTTCAAATTCCTTTGCAAGATTGTAAATGATCGCTTCATTTTTGCGGACGGGAGAATGTTTAGATATTACACATAGTCGCAGACAGACAGATAGACAGAGATGCTTAGATATACTACGAACTTGAAATTGGCTAAGAATGTATAATATTTGACGATTTTTTAAGCTTATTTCTGCGCGTTATAAAGGTACTGGAAAAGGAGAAATTATGAGACATTAGAACATTGAGTAGGCCAATAGAATGTATTTTTGCATTTTTGTAGAATTATCTCTTAGCTATCTTTTAGTTTATGGGTAATGGACAAAAATCAATTCTTTATATCCTTTGGAAAACAGTACCGCACGCGTGTCCTTTGATCGATTTGGCCCATTTTCGCTACTAAGCTGTGTGTGAAAGCTGCCAATGCTCCTGATCAATTTAGCTTCATATGATAGCTTCATAGGAGAATGTTTACAATTATGTACATAAAAAGGCGGACAGACGGACATACTTAAATCGATTTCGAGAATTCCTGAATATATATACTTTGAGGGGTCTCTGAAGCGTTTTTCTGACCGTTGGAAACGTTTTGACAAATTGAATATATTTGTCATTCATCGGAGATGGGTATAAAATTAAAATAATTAAAACTGAAATATTGGAATGGAAATTGTAATTGAGTAACTTTCCGCTAATCTTCCGCTGTTTTTTTTTTTTTTTTTGAGGAATCCCATTGAATGGCCGTTGTCCGCGGCAAAGACCAAAGACTTACAATGTAGCGAAACACCACTAATCCGTTGTCTCTCTATACTCCTTGTCTAGTTGAAGTGTGTTTCGTATGTAACAGAAAAGAAAAATACCTATTAAAATAGAAGAAGTTCAAAGTTCGTCTGTAAAATGCAAGAGTAGCTTTGCCTTATGCAATTGGTCATTGTCATATACGCTAAGTCATTGGCAAACTCAACCTTGAGACAATGTAGCAGAGCAAAAAAGTGAGCGAGAAAAGAAAACGAGAAAAAAGCAATAAACTAGTGAAGATTGAGCACCAATGAGAAAAAGAATTTGTACTTATTTTTCAATCAATACAGAGCAGGTTCGCTGACTAGTGAGCACGTGTCGTTGTTATTGAGTTTTTTTTACATATGAAGACGACACAACACACAAAGCGACAAAAATAACATAAGCCAAAAAGGACAGACTTCTGGCCATAAAATAAGTATTAATAATTAAAATTCAAAATACTTTGGTGAAACAAAGATTTACTGAAAAGACCTGTTTTTTTACTACAATTAGAATAACATTTATGGACCTTGAAGAAACATAGAAGTCTAGTGAAAAGGAATTACAAAATGAATTACAATATGAATGTGAAAATTTTTACGCCTGTAACTTGCCTATAACTATACCATCGAACAAGTACCTAGACCGACTAACGGACATGTAACAGAAAATAAACCAAACACGGAATATAACGTAAGGGCAAATAGAAAATATGGCATTAATAACGGACGGACACGAAGTGTAGCAAAGTGGCCATGCTATCATATTAGGGGGCAGAAAGGTGATCAAAATTATTATTGCTAGCGAAAAACAATTGTTTATTGAAGAAATCTTAAATAGCTAGCCAATAAAATAATTTCCATAATTTTCTAACACTTTTTGCCAGCCTAAGGGCTGTAATTTTCAACTTCTTAATGTATGCTCTAACGATCCGACAAGGTGGTAATATCAGGTGAATAGGGTGACTGTAGTTAAAATTCGAATCCAATCTCCCTTATTTTTCCTGTGTTATATTTGCAGCGGCGATAGTACGCCGTTGCTCGAACGCCGTCTTTGTCAATTCATGAGGAACCCAAACTTGTGTGCTTGTACAATTTTCCTATGCGACAAAGATGATCTTGAAGTTTAGATCATGAACACCTCATCTTCAATAGTAATTCCTGATAGTTATCCCTGTGGGAAGCCTTTCTTATTTGAAACATCATTTGTTATTTACGTTATATTATACAGAGTATTTGGCGTAACTCCTAATGAACTCCTATGAATTTTTACTTGAACTCAAATAATATTGATTTGCACATCTTAAGTGAAGTTTTTCTAAAAAGTGAAAATTTTTTCGAAGTTAAAATCGCAAATTATACGTGGCTATGTTGATATTAGTACACTAGTTATAATAATAATTAATTTCAGATATATTTCTTACATTTCAGATGCTGATGTTACTATTCTTGATAGTAACTTTCCCTCTCTGGAATTTTCTTAACAATAGATGTGAAGGTTTCATGAATATCCTTGAATCGATATCTACGATGAAGCAATATGTCAATCTTTCAAGTAAATAAAAACTTTCTCTTTATTACAACAATGACTATAATATATATGCTACTGAGGGTTTGGTTGGGCATAACGCGTGCAGCTATTCGGTAGTCAAGTGTTTATCTGAAACACATAAGGTCAGATTCTTGGAGGAAGTCAACACTACTTTTATTTAAATGTTCGTCATCAAACGTACTGTAAGGGTGGCCACGTTTTCCAACTGATACCTGACGGCTCGTGTAGAAGCCTGTGAGTAAACATAAATCGCTCCTTCTTAGTTTCAATAATTTGTGCGCCCTTCCGAAAGATTTCATGAATGGTTTTGCTTACCGTTGTTCTTCACATTGCTTCAATGACAATCCAATTTTTCAGTGTCCGTTGAGCTACCAGCGTAGTTACATGGCTCCTCGGTACACAACAGAAATTTTCAGCATTTACCATGGTACCTCGGATCCTCTGTTAGTTAGACAGGCAACCCTTCTATCGACCTTAACGCTCCTATGTCTAGACACCCACACTACGTGCACGTCATTATGCTTGCCCAAGTGCTTCATTGTTTGAAGGTACTCCAAGACAAACCTAGATGTTATTATTTGCTCTTTCATATCCTTTATGGGGGCTTGCCGGCCGAAGTAAATATAGGTAAGCTGTCTCGTGCATTGCCTTTTTAGGCATTCTGAGGCGCATGCGGAGATTGCGTAGATTTAGACTAGTATGGCCTTTTGAAAACTCGGACTGCATACCTCATTCGCAGTTTTGCCATTCTTGAGTTTTGAACCGTCGCTGTACCGTTTCCCTACTTCCACCCTGAGTTTAAAAGCTGCCCGTTCCAGCTCGATCTCGCCGATCTTACATTGAACCGATGGGACAGTATTAGATTTGGAGCGCACTGGTCCGGGACCGTGATAACGGATTCCTACATGTAGTTTTTGAATATCTCTAGGCAGCTCCTAAAATTTGGCGGTTTTGGTTGATGTACGACAATCTAAATGCACCTGGCAAAGCAAGCCTGCAAAAGTTAGTTAGGATTAGTGCCAAGCAGCGCTTCTAGGGAATTTAGGGGCAGGATCTCAACGCGCCAGTCTTGCCAATGCGAGCGAGACGCTGGACTTTATTTAGTGTCGTCGTCGCCGTTTTTTGCTTTATCTAAGGTCACCAGGCCAGTGTTACAGAGGTTAGCATAAACAGAATTATGTATAACACCAGTAAATCATTTTTGGCTGTACTCCTCATGTTTTACCTTGTAGACTTTGACAGGCTAAGAGTGATTTGTTCGCTATAGAAACTGTAAGATCGTCTGTATAAGCTAGTGCTTTGAGTCACACATCGTCTGATTTCACCAGAAAATCATCTATGATTACGGCCCAGGTTAGAAAAGAGACCACGCCCGCTTGAAAGCAGCCTCTATAAGTCGAAACTCCCGGTTAGCTCCGAGATTATGGATCTGAAATTCAGCATATTGATTATCCAGTTTATAATAGAATATAATGATTATAAGTCCTGCTGGATTTACCGCTTTGATAAAAAAACTGGTATTTGTGTAGGGGCTTTACTCCCAAGTAGATTTCCTCTATAAAGTCTTCACAATTGTTTTGAGGAGAACGGAACTCAGGAAGATGTGTCTATATGCCTTGGGCAGATTCTCATTTTTGCTTGCCGCTTTCGGTATAAACATCACTTTCGCATTGTTTTAGTCACGGCGTAGATACTCCGTTAGAAGGCTACCTTTGTTAACTCTAGCAGCTTGTGGAACGAAAGTTGATGCGCTATGTTTCATTAGACATGACCTTACCCCTTCCGCGCAAATGCTTTTATCAGCGAAATCGCCGTCCCTAGGACACGACGTTTCTGTTTCTCGTGGAAACGTGTGGTCCCTAGGTCCGCCTCCCGCAGGCGTTCAGTAAAGTGGGTCTCCAAGAAGGGGCAACCGATTTTTTCAGGACTACCTGTGTAATCTCCGCTTGGCGTCCTTAAAGTGCGCGCTGTCTCTGGAACACTTTATTTTTTCGTGCTGACTCCAAGTGGCCCGCTTTGATCTGCCTTAGCTTAGCCTTATATGTGGTTTCCTTGCGCTTAACCCAATGCTCGAACTTTTTAGCCCTGCTGAAAAGTTTCATGGCTGGGATCGAAGGTTTTGAAGTCTCTGATTCCACCAAGCCACGTCTCTTTTGACCTTTTTGGTCTTTTGAGAACGGTCCTCTTGGTAGTGCTCCCGTATGTTGAAAGAGAGCTTTTGTGCTTCTAGTTCAATATCCTTCGCGCTGTTGCGGAGATGCGGAAACGTATTCATATTTTTCGGAGAAGAGAAAACGAGATAATTCCCACTTCATACGTTTGGTATCTCTGTATGTCCGACAAGTCACCTGATGCCCCAATATCGACCAGTACTTGTGGATTATTCGACAAGGAGACCTCGTGAGATTTTGTCCCCAATTATGTTTCTATAAATGGGATCCCTACCTATATTTAGAGTTATAACATTGTTTTCTAGAAAGTATTCAAGAAAGCACTCATTTGTGCAGTTGTAGTTTGAGCTGCCCCTTACTGTATGGTGGGCGTAGACGCCACAGCCAATTAGTCGCTCCAGTCTGCGGGACTTGCTGTATTGGACAAGACTCCGTAACTTGGGTACGGGTATTTCTGGCTCGCCCGGTAAGTACGCGGAGGATAGCACCACTGTTCGGTTCCCTTCGCGGAATGGCATCACCGCTCAAACCGCCACCAGGTTCCTGGTATTAACTCTGAAAGTGTAGAGAAGGTTATATTGTCTCCTATTTCTAAGGCGGCTTTGGGCCGCCCGTATTGTGCACCAACTTACCTTTCCTGTTACGCAGATCTTAAATAGCCCCGCTTTTACTCAGGCTTTCTGGATAACAACTACATTCACACCCCCGTTTGTGAACCTCCTAGGAAGAACCGAAGTGCCTCTTTTTTGCTTAGGGCGCTCAAACGCAAAATTAGCGGCGCGTCTTTTAAGTTTCGTGTGCCTCTGGCTACTCCAGAATGCAGCTTGCTACGCAGACAGTTCCACCTTCGTTGGACTATGCGTAGACGGCCTCGGCGTTCCTTGAGGGTTCGACCTGGTCTCTGCCGGCCGTCGAGTTACCAATCGGAGTATTTGCTGAATGGGCCACACCGGGGTTTTTTGCAGCCTTGTGCTTCCCGCAGGTCCTTTTACTTAACGAGGCACTCGCCGCACTCGAACAGAGCCCGATGGGCTTTCTCCGTAGACTGTCGCGATGTTCCCATCGTGCTGCTGTGATTTTCCCGCTGGGCTTCAGTGAGACGGAGTGGAAATTATCGCTGTCTATTATCCTTTAGCATTGCTGCCAAGATTCGTGCAGTTCCATGTTTAAGATCGTTGTGCTCTATCTAACCTTCTTTTGAAGTACTTTCTAGTATTCAAAGTTTAAGCTTTTGTTATGGCCCTTGATTTATCAATTTTCCCTCTCTAGATCCATCATGTTCAGTTAAACAAAGAGTGGAACCTCGGGAAGTATACAGCACGCGTGCTGCTCAGGAAGGTTTCGACGGATGTTATGCTTGTGCAAATTCCTAAGGCATATGTTATTGTCTTCATTCACCCGGTCTTACGAGTGTATCCCTCCTGTCACTCCACTTGAGCAGAGACATAAAGGGCCCCAGAATACGCGGCCATGTTATAACTAAGAAAGCTTTGAAAGTGGATGTGTTAGCAGACGAATAAGACTTTGGAAACTGAAAGAAGATGCCTCTTCGTAACGATGACGGTCATTTGCTCAAACTGGAAGTGTGTATTACAATATTTAGTGCCTAACCAGGTGACGTAAGGGGCTGATATTAAAAGTATATTGACAGAAACAATAAATTGAAACGACGATTGACTGGACTGAATTGCAGGGCACTAAAATGCGGCCAAGATAGTTATAATCGGCTTCCATAGCGGTTAATGGATTTACCGACGGATCATTTTCGACGACTTCGACGTAAAAAAACTACCAGGCCAAAAATGTTCACAAACGCCTAATAAACAGAGATAAAAGACATGAAATTGAAAGAATATTAAGATATTTCATTCATCTAGATGAAACCAGTAAGAAAGACGGTAATACCCAACATTGAATCACCGGCTTTAAGCAAAAATCTTTGATGGATTATAAGAAACTGTATTTTTTTTTACGGACAAAATGAACAAGAATGCTCGTTAAGAATTCTCTTGCAGGTTAAGTGCATCCATCCTTAATAATACACGTCCTTCTCAGCATCAAATTAAATGTTTGACAGCTCATAAGCTTATGTCAATGAAAATTCTTGAAGATGAATTTGAACATAAGGGGTGGAGTTAGGAGAAAGACAAACACGAAATGCTAGAATGAACCGCCTACGTTGATTTAAAGCTGAAAAATGCAGAAGAATAATTTTGTATCTGTTAACCCATATTACTGGTCTTTTTGGCAGCAACCCTGCGTTCAATTTCTTCACCTGATGTTGGATGCCATCTGCATTAAGAGTTTCATTCGGTTTTAGCAGCTCATCACTTTTCATCACCATCTACAATACGCCACAGAAAACTTTTTTTTGCCTGGCAAACAATCCAATCGCATTGTTGAAACGGTTTAAAATGGCACTCGTAGTCAATTGGTGTGGTAGCTATTTCCCTTCTATTTTGATCTTTCCTATCGCATGTAAATAGAAAGAACTGATTCACTCACTTCTATGCTGTTCGAAAGCTTTTTGAGGGTTCGAGATGGGTTTTCGCCCAATAAGTCTTGCAATTGGTTGTCATCTGGCAAAACCGACAATTGGGATTTGATCGAGCAGCATCACCATATGCTTCGACAAGTATTCGGTGGGCTTCGGCAGCAGATATCTTCAAGTCAAACAACAGAAGTACTGAATGTCGTAAATTCAATTTTGAGCTTTCTATGATTAGGGTCTATATATACTGAATAACTCTACAATACTAATTGGAAAACTGTTATTTTAGGTAGAGGAAGTTGACAATCGTCGAACTTGAACGTTGTGTACATTGATACTTCGCATTACTTTATGATTTTCAAAATACATGCAAGCACCTATTAAGAGCGGCTTCAAAAATTGCCTCACCCAATTCAAAGTTTCCGCAAAAATTTAAGATACTTAAATACTAATACAAGGCGATTTCTTCCGTGAAATTCTATCAGTCACACTATGTTTTGATATAACTACTTATCAAAATAATTTGCTATACGGTGGTTGAAAAACTAGACGAGCAGACGGACTGATGCATAGAAATGGTTCTGAATCAATCGATATATGTCTATCTTAAGACCTTCTAAGTTTCATATATATTCGCACAAACGGAATATACTCTATACCACAAATGGTGTGGTGTATCACCGTCATGGGAAACTCTATAGCTCAAAATAGAATGCTCGAGAGTATTTTTGGCGGTCCACTGCGATTAAGTTTACTTTGGTCGTAGCTATAGTGAGTGCTCAGTAGGTAAAAGCATAACAGTTATCGATTGGCCTCGAGTTTACTAGGCTATGGCCATGGCCTCTGTATTTCCTTCTCTCTTTCTCTTTCCTCACTTCTACCTGATCATCACGTTACGCGAATAGGGCACATTCCCTGAATAATTGATCATATTACAAAAAAGTAACCAAACTCTGGCGACGAAATATCTCAACACAACTCACACAAATTATTTTATTTATCACATTATATGGTAGTGCGTCTATACCATAAAACTGCAAAGATAGGAACTGTATATAACGTCAACCAGCACACTTGTTCTGGGACGTCTCTAAATGACGTTTGTTATAAATGTCCTAATTTAGATTGTTATATATTGACAATAATAATAAATTATTGAAAAAATATATCGCCGAATCTTAATGTCGGGTTACAATAAACCCTATCAGACAGTTATATTTCAGCGAAAGCTTGGTGAGCCTGAGCAATATTTTCTCTTAAAAACCGCCACCTATGAAGTCAGGTGTGCATCATTTTTGTCAATCAAGTCTCTGTTACAGAAAACAGTCAACAATGAAAATCAATACCATATAGCTTCTTCCATAATAAGAAATGAAGCATATGTTGATGACTTTCTCTTAGGTGGTCATGCCATAAACGAAGCGTGTAAAGTGCAAATTTAATTCTTAAAAATGTAAGATTCAGGTGGATTTCTTTTAAAAAAAATAATTGACAATGCCACCCGTATTCCCAGAAAAAATCTTGGTGACTCCGAATTTCTACACTTTGATAACAAACGAAAACGAAAACTTTCGGAATTCATTGGATGCATTTTAAGATAGTTTCCATTAGGAACATAATTTGTTGCCACTTCTTTGAGACTTTGAGAAAAGGGAACGGCTAACAGCCATAGTTAAGTAATTTTATGCAGCTGAATGGCTGCGCCGAATTTACATTAAAGCAAAAGTCCTGATGAAACGATTACCGTTGGAACAGAATAATTGCAATAAATCCATAACGTTATATAAATTGCAAGGCACGGTGTTAAATTTAAGGAAATCTACTTCACGTGGAAGAACTTCAAATACCACGATGATTAAATTTCAGTCCAACTGAAAATGTTCAACTGCGTGCCTTTTCCGATGTTTCTACTCTACCTATCTGTATCTGTATCGACGTTTGTCTACCTCCACGTCACCTTCCGCATCACATTTGCTTATAAACAAAGTCATGCAATATATACCCGATCCAATCAAGTGTAACTTTCATTCAATTATTGTATGGACTGATTAGAAAAACTATCAAACGCATGAAAGACCTATGTAGTTAACTGTGTTTCTCAAATGACTTAGTGCCAACAGATAAATGGGAACAAGTTTATTCATGCCGAAGACCCGCTGATTTAGGCATGTAAGAATGTATGTCTCAGTCATTAACAGCCAGTATAATGGCGGCATGGACCTCCTTGGACCTCCGATTCTCTGGAAAATTGGCTCTACAATCGATCGGTCTATCGAGTAAAAGCCTTACGTTTTCATTTTAACATATCGGCTAATGATTCCATACTTGACAGATTCTCATTATATGATAAAGGTTTAAAAATTCATTCATATTGTTTTCGATATCTAAATCACGAAGTTCACCAAACGCACCTGGGACGTTCCTGGGAACGAAATGCAATTTGTTAAGGTTCGACTATTAAAACTCACTCGGCAAAACTTCCTACGTAAGAAGTGAAATTGTACTCGACAATGGGTATTTGCTACCAAGTAAAAGTAATTTACAGCCTCTTATATTCATGACAGTAGAGCACTACGAGTAAGCTATCGTCTAATTGAATCAAACCTCCCATTCAACGAACGAAATCCTATGATATGGTTCTCGCAAGTGTATCTAGCTGTTGTGTAATGCATGTCAAGAGCTGGGGCTATTTTTTGGCCTGACTAGTCCAGTTGAAAAGAAAAATCAATTTTATGATGATTCACGTTAAAGCTGCTGCGTCTATTCTGTCTACAGATACAATTATGTATCTGTTTTATGCTATTCTCCGTTAGTTCATATATTTATGTTAAGTTGTCCGTTAAGTCAAACACATATAACTTATGCTCCCTTACGAAACCATTTACAACTTCATGACTAGGCATGACAAATAAAATGCAATAAAAGCAACATGATTCCGCCAGATCTCTACGATTCAAACCTACAGCATCCTTAATTAGGCATTAGATAGTATTCTTATCGACATTCCCATTTCATAGCAACATGGTGAAACGTTTTTGGCGTGGAGCTTATTATAAAATTCTTCCAGAAGCATGTGGTACTTTTATTTATCCTGCGTTGTCTTTGTAAACTTTGTTTAGCACTCATGTATCAAAATCAAAAATAAAACACGGAAAAATGGCAAAAGCAAGCCGATAGAAACTGGATGTTATAACATATTGGGGCTTATTTTGAGCATGCTGACTGTCAACGTATGTGCCGAATGACCCGACTGAATTTTACGTCGACAGTTCCAAGCGTTGAGGGAAGAAAATGATTGAGTTATGAAAAATATGCGTTTGTGCAAGTGTAAGGCCCATGTAAGAAATATCTGAAGATCCCTTAGTTATGAAAGTTTTAACTCCAGGTCATTTCTAGCGAGGAGCAACAATTATGACCAATTATACTTGACACTCAAAGAGTGTAAGTAAAGTTAAGTTAAGTAAAGTAAAGTTAAAGGCGCTTCGTCACTGCTTTACAATCAAGTGGAAATCGTGGAAGTTAAAAACATTCCGTCAATGTCAAAAATGGACAACATATCAAAGAAAATGATTTTAGGGTCATCAGAGAAGAATGCCTTTTAATGAGATTAGATTGTACCCGGAAGCAAGCAAAATACATTTCATTGCAATATACTTTAGTTTCTCTAATTTTCGTATTCCGAGCATTGTGTCCGTTCTCCTACAACGACTATTGATGATATTCTGTTCGTTACTATTTGTTTTAAGAATATTGCAAAAAATATTTCGGCGCATCACCATTCGTCTATTACACCAAATCAAAGTCTTATAAGTGCTCATAAAAGTTAATATTCGGTATAAGTCAAGTCACTTCTTTCTTCTAGTCGGGGTTCTGTTCCTTATTTCATACACGATGGTCATGAGCAGTTTTAAACATCCAAAAACATTACAGCCAAGAAAGACCTTTAACACTTTAATTTTATTCAAAATACTATTATGAACTAATTTTCACTATAACATATTAAAAGTTCGATTTTCCGCCTGCTTTTGGTAGAAACGGCTGGTATGAGGAACAAAACCACAAGTTTGTTTTGGTTCCAGATTAAGGTTTAAGCTCGTTTATATATATTCGACTGTGCTTTTTATATGAATTCTAGCGGTAAAACGCAGTATAAAAATGGCAGAGTTACGACTTCGAAATAACACCGGTCAAACTTGAATGTGATTCCTGGAAACAAATGGTAACGCAAATTGCCGTAATATATGGGCGTCATAATGTGAGATTATTAACATCAATAAATAAAAAAAAGATCAAGAAGCAGACAGATAAAACCAATTAATTATATTGAAAAGGCAAAAGTTTTGATCACGGTTGATAGTAGTCTGGTGTTACTATAGCGATAGAAAAGCCGCACGGTTAATAACTGAAATAGTATGCAAATTTGACATCAAACTATTTCTGAAAAACCTACAGAGAACCTGTTGACACCTACCGAGGACTGCCTTGCGTACACCATCTCTTGTGGAGCGGGAAAAGATCATGACTGTCGTAAAATTTGGGAAAGTCGAGCTTGATGTTTCTGTTGTGGACCACCTTGGTCCGAGAGTTTTAGTACACTTCGTCTAGCAAAAGTTAGATCCGTCCACTTTTATGGATAAATTATATAAAATTAATTTGAAAGTTTTATACTCCGGCCACCAAGAATTTGGCAACAAAGTTGTTTTGCGCGATAGTAGGATGTACGCCAAGCGAATATTATTCCCGGCACACCCTTATGATGAGATGACAAACTATTATGGCTGTCTCAGTTTTGATTATATGGGCAAAATGGCGGGGTAAAAGATGAAAAATGCAGACATTGTAGTCAAAATGGATATCGTGTGTGCACGAACGCCGTATACTGTAGAAGTTAGGCGTTTAGGGAACTTCCAACGGTGAATCTCTTGATGTCCTGTGCTTGCTCTGAGTATAACAGAATGGTCACGTAAATAGCAGCTCGACGTCAAAATGATCTCGGTGAGGTTGATCATTGAATACGTGAATTACCCAGTATTTTTGCACCAGTACAAAAACCTTGGGCTTCCACAGGGAGGCTTAGATGCTTATGACGAGAAATGAGGGCATTTCTTGATAGTAATAGCAATTCTGCTGTTACTGTGAATGATGTGAAGGTGCAATGTTCGTCCTCAGTAATGACAAGAGCGTCTGTGTAGCCATGGAACTGCACGTACAATCAGCAACTAGATGATTAACTCAAGTATATAGACTCCGTATTGCTGCTTGCTGGTTGCATACCATTAATCATGGGACCAGATGATGCTTTCTCACTCTTACCGTTTAGTAAGATGCCAGAACGGGCTTGTGGCCCAAGCAACAAAATAAGTGGTGAAGTATCTAATTGCAGCTAGTGACATTGACGTCACTATTGTTTATAGGGCAGCTATGAAGTTTTTTCATTTTATTGAGAGGTTAAAGATGAATGAAAATTAGTGATCATAATATTATTAAAGTGGCGGTTAACTATACGCCGATCGCACCTACTGAAGTTGGCGTGTGACGTTGGCATACTGCTGCGGTCAGTTGGGATGCTTTCAGGATCCTCATTAAGTAAACAGTTGCTAAGGTGCCGATTGGTGATTTTCAGAGTATACCTTTGGATGAACAGGTAGGTTACATAATTGAATCTGTCTGTGACGAATGCGACTTACTTTCCGAAAGGCAAACCGTAAGAGAGTTAAGTGGTGGACAAGCAGTCTGTGCGATAAAAGAAAGGCCGTTCGCGGCCTCACAACTCAGTTTCGACGTGCAATAAGTTCCAACGCCACGAAAGACTAAAGGGCACGATTGTTACGGGAATTATCGAAGTATCAGAGGCGAAATGTTTTTGGAAATTGGGGGCCTTAGCATAGGAAATGGTGTACTAAGTGTGAGTGTACTACTTAGTGTGAGCGTGTCGAATCGTTAATGGCTGAATTCTTTGCTGGACAGGATGGTTTGGTGCCTTCTAATATTATGTTGATACCGACCCCACATCGATTGAATTGGGTTATGCGATATGAAAGCTTAGATTTAAAAAATCGGTGAGGGTGTGAATTTATCATTGGACAAAATTGTGATGATGCTTCTTAAAGAGTGCCTCTAATCCAGTAGACCTACAGTTAAAGAGGCTAGTCTTAGGTACAAGGATATGATCAAGTACTTAGGAATTAGTATGGATGAAAGTGGGAGAAACTCGTTGCATCCTATGGTGTGAATGTGGCTGGGTAGACAAGCCGTTTGAGTCATTTACGACAGCCTGTTTGCTGCATGTGCAATCTATGGAGCGCCTGTACGACATCGGCAAGTCATGTCTATTGATGGGCGAAAGAAAATTGAGCTGCCAACGCAAAATATTCCTGACTAGACCTTGATTTTGTGTATTAGTAATGCCTACACGATAAGCGGGGTGGGGGTGAGGTCTCATTTGAGGAGGAATACTTAGATTTTAATCTTAACTTTTGTTTTACTTTTATTAAGGGCCGTGGATCTCTTAATACGTTTTTGCATGAAAGAGGCCGTTCAGAAACCATGGGTTCGTGATGTGGCGGCCACTTTGGAAATTGGAAACACGTGCTGTGGGAAAATCTCTTTTTAAACTAAATGCAGAAGCTATGGGAATTAGGGAAGTGAATGGTGATATTGATTGCAGTTTTGCCATCTACGTCTTAGACGACTGTGCCATGGGCCGCATTTGTATCTTGTGTTTTTCTTAAGCGCCGGGCTATTGGACGGGCAATTCTGCCAAAGCCTTCGACTGATTTATCGATATATTGAGTATGGACTGGCATTGATTCACTAGGGTGTAAGCCACGCGGAGCTTCCCTAGTCTTACCAGAGGCTACATTTCTACCTGGTATGGCCTTGCGGTCAAAACCCATTTCCGCGTTTCTCTGCATTGGTATTGTTGTCGGTTTAAGCTTTGCTCTCATTCTTCCAAAAGGGTGTTGTTTTCCTTACATAAGGAAAGAGGTGGGAATAAGCCTCCTCCGCCGAGTGAGAATATCATGTCCACATAGACTTTATTAACTCGTTCTATGTTTAGACAGCTTTTTTACATTAAAAAGCTTTGCTTACATTAAAATATTTGTTAAAATAATTTTGGACGTTCAATTAGTAATAATGCAAGGAAAAACAACTATATATATGTACATAAGCACTTACACTAAATTACAACAAATTCGCGTAATATAAAGGTTACAGGTTGGCCACAGTGCTGCTGCTGCGGATATGCTGGGTTCGGAGTTTGATGAAATTACGGGCCTGATATTGCCGTAAGGTTGACTTAATAATGATTGTCATAATTAAAGAAATTGACTCGTGGAAGCATAACGAAAACGCAAAAGTGCTTTCGTTTTTTATTAAAAAGATCATAAGATTATAAACGATTTTTATCTTATATTTACCATTATTTACCTATAATTCATTTTCATGAAATGTTTTAAAATTTGCGTTCATTGACAGTGTGTATAAAAATTTCAAATTGCAGAAAGCCGTAAAGATATCTTGATTTAATATTAAAAGCGCATAATATTTTTCTATTTTCCTAAATGAAAATGGTGAAAGAACGTTTAAAATTGTTTTATGCTTTAACACCTCGATGAGTTTAGATCCCATTCTTTTATGTACTCCATGTAATAAAAAAAAAAAACTAAAAACAAATGTACAGTTACCGTACCCGGTTTTCGGGCTTCTTTTATCCGCGTTCACCGTCTCAAAATGACTTAATGTCATCGTTATAGTTGTTCAATTTGATGACATTCTATTAACACTATTAAATTACTCTCGCATATATTATTAAAAACACATTGTCCCTCTTTTCTATAACCCCTCTTTGCGTTGGTTCTTTGCTCTTTACTCTGTCCTGCATGTTTGCGTTTATAGACGTGTTAGCTTAAAGAAGGTGGAATCTGAATAAAAAAAATATTGTCTTTTACAAATACTCTGGTGAATAAAATCAGAGTTATTCAGACAATGTCAAATAACTAGTATCAAACATGCTTTAAATTCCAAGTTTGCGACCAAATCCGTTTTACTTTGATAGTAAAGGCACAATTTTTCATCTATCGTTTATTTATATCAAATTGATCGATAGCCAAATCCTGACTGTTTCTTTGCTACATACTTATTCACCTCCGCATTTAATTACTTCGCCCGTTTAGTCTCATTGCAATGGATATTCCATAGAGCAATTATTAGAGAAAGACAAAAGCTTTTACGATTGAATCGTTAGCACACACCAACTGTTGAATGAGAAACAAATGTAATGGGCGCAGAAAAGATCAACTACAAAAATAAATGCAAAGTATAACAAAACAACTCGATGAAAACATTAATAAGAAAACTGACAAATATACATTTTTGTCAAGTTACTTGTGTAATATAATATAAGTGCAGCAAATAACAAGAGATAAGCTATGTTCAACAATGAATGCTTGTAATGCACGGGCACATTAATCCCAGGCGTTAGTGCGTAAATATAAGAAAATTCGCTTAATTACATTGGGAGACTTAACATTTGGTAACATTCAATAATATATAGTTACAACTCTGTAGAAGGTCGAGTTGTTAATCGCGCTTGTTAATAAACGTAAGATGGTTCGAGTAAACTTTTGTCCACTTGTAGGGAAAAGTTGGGTGTGCGGCCGTGACTTAGACTCAAGCCATCAACTATTAGCTATGATTCGGAATTAGTGTTAGATGATGTTTTATGCTCATTCAAGACGGGAAAAACCTCTGATCCTCTGCAAATGGCACGTAAGTGTGGTCCTAAATATAATAAGGTCCATGGTTCGATAGTTAGACAGCCAGATACACAGACGCTAGCCCTTATAAAGCTGTTTCAAAAAATTTGCCCATCCAATCCAAATTTTTCACATCAATTTAGTATGCTGCAATACTATGACTTTCAACACGATGTTGCGTTATTCCGTTTTTCACGTTAATAAGCCCCAAGCGGTAAACGCAATGACAAGCTACGTAAAAGTGCAGAAATTGGCATAAATGTCACAAACAAATAATTGAGGAACGACAATAAGAAAATTATATGAAAGCAAATTATATTTTTGATTGACTAATGAAATAATGATGGAAGAACATTGACTTTTATAGATGGAACACGGAGGCAGACTTCACAGACGCAGTGGAACAAAGCAAACGAATTGCTTAAGTGTTTTTATTGTGAAATATACCTAAAATTGGAATTAAGTCACCTTTACCTTTTAAGTCACCTATAACTTTTAAAACACACGCCTACAACGCCAAAATTCCTGTGTAACAAAAACAGTGAACACTTTTGTTTTCCTTCTCCCCCGCTCGTTTCTCATGAACTACAACAGACACATGATATAAATTCCCACAAAATTGTTGTACAAAAACAGGAAAACGATAATGGGTAGACAAAATTCTATCACTACCAAACATAATTTTCGTTCTTGCTTTTTATATATTTGGAAGCCGCAGAGTAATAGATGTCGCGTCTAAAGAAGATATGCTATATATAACTAAGAAACGCAAGCAAGTACAAATATGTCATTTCTTATTTAAAAAGTGTAACATTTTTTTTCTTAGGTGCAGCTGGCAACATGAAAGCCAAAAAAGGAATGTATTTATACATTTAATATATGCATATATTTATTTCAAGTATGAAATATATTAGTGAATGAAATAGAAATAATAAAAACGCACCCATATTATTTATTTTATTTAAAGAAAAACGAACAACGAAAACATGAGCTGACTTTCAGATATGTGGTTAGTTCCTAGAAAGAATGATAACATGTAATTGCATTGTTTGTTAGATCAAAATGGTTGAATTTTTTGTCTAAAAATAGCTTTGTAGTGGTACACAAACGGATGTAAAAGATATTGCAGGTTTCCCTTTAACTTCAATTGTCTAAACCAGATATGATGATACTCGTGTCTGTTCGTTGTTTTTCTGATGACAAAATTAACTAGCGCTTTTTGCTCTTTTTTAAATGATGTGTGCGGGCTTCTAAAGCACCAGTTTACGATTGGCAAACACCTCCCAGATCATCAGTAAAGCAAAAAGAAGTTGAAGGGCTACGAATCTGACTGGACTGGAGAAGTTAACGACCACCAATCTACAAACGGCTCTATTTTTGGACACAAATCCAGCGCAATTTCGTGGTCAGTAAAAAAGCAAGATAGAGTGGAAATGTCTTCGTCGCAAGCGGAGTCCATGTCGTTACCTGCTGCAATTAGGATCAGTATAATTGAGACGCCTGAAAGCTGAACTGAAGCCTAAAAGTAACAAAAGTAGGCTGTTAAGTTGTGACAGGTGTGAATGGCGTTTTCCAATTTTCTCTCAATAATAATCATTCGCTAAGAACGAAACACGTCATTAATTTAGCCAAATTTATCCAACACACAATCCATATGAAAGGAGTTGTTTTGGAATTCCTGTGCACAAACGAGAAGATTAATGACGTGTTTACAAAGACTATTACTTGTCAAAAACAAACATACTTTAAAAACTTTGTATTTACTAATCCACATTATTATTAATGTTACAATTTTTTTTTGTTTTCGAACCAAGCTTCTAATGAATATATTTCTACCCGTGAAGGAGATGTGCCATGGAATCGCTTATTGCGCTTGACGTTTTGAGCGCGTGGGTAGTTTCTTGTTGCGCCTTAATTTAACTCCTCCGACCCTCTGTTTGGGATGCTTCCTTTTCTCCTTTTTGGTATTGGTGTTTTAAGTATTCTTCAATGGTTAATTTTTGGGGGCCTCGTTGATCCGTCTGAATATGTGTGCACTATTTGGTCAGTATGAGAAGGAAATCCTACATACGTTGAACAGGACCGCCATTTAATGATTAAATTATGTATTTTACAATCGAAAGTATCGATAAGCAGGTCTTCTCATAACTGCAACAAGAATTAGCACCAGAGTTCGTCCTGCTGAGGTCAGTGTATTATCCTGAATGCTCGGCTGTTTCCGCCAAGTCTAGTTGCTTCTATAATTGTGAAGGTAAACTCGGCAAGAAGCAACGCTTATCTATGCTTAATTCAAATTAAATAAAAAGTGATGATTTTCACTGCGGTTAAACAGGTTCAGCGATTAAAGAATTCATATTTTAAAGTGGCGAACATTACACTAAAGACATGATGCTCTGGTTGATATTTCTATTTTACATGTGATATTAAAATAAGTTTGCCTAAACCGGACCATGAAATATTCATCTGCCAAGACCGGAAGAAGTAACTAAACGTTGCACATCATTCGATAAAGAGTTTCCAAATGCTAACAATACGTATATGTAAGAGAGAGCTACCGTACTTTTCTAGCTCTAGCCATGTAGATTAAATGGTTTTTTTCAATTTTCATCAGGTAC
Organism: Glossina morsitans morsitans; assembly: GCA_001077435.1. NCBI lineage: Eukaryota > Metazoa > Arthropoda > Insecta > Diptera > Glossinidae > Glossina > Glossina morsitans. The sequence continues at coordinate 24,535 of CCAG010019342.1, read as the reverse complement.
CCTTCGGTCTGCAACGCCTACTCAGTTAAAAATATATTTTGAGAATGGCTTAATAAGTTTCACAACACTCCGTTATCTTTACTTTCATCTAAATAAAACGGTCAAAACGACGCGTTTTATAGGCTGTGTCAGTGATTTTCCCTTAATGTTTTTAAAAAAAAAACAATATTTATTGTTATTATTATTAATTTAGACAGAGAAATAACTTCTAAGACTAAAGTCTTGATGAACTAGCATCTAAGGCTATCGGTTTAGAGAGAAAATTAATTTTAGAAAAATTATCTGAAAACTAGAATATATACGAGGTGTGGTCAAAAACTTATCACTATATTTCACGAAAAATATGTTTAAATATATATTTATTCAACAATATCTATTTTGTCCCTGTTTAGTCCTAAGTATATATATTTCATCATAATTCAGTTAATGTTAAGATCAATTCAAATATATACATCTTTATTGCATTCATATTCGATATCTCATTTTTGCCTTGCACATTCATGTTTGGTGTAATGTGCATTCATTAACGTTTACTTGTTCATGCACTTGCATTTGCGTATTCATGTTTGTGTATCGGTCTGTTTGGCATAACTGACCATAGACAACGACATCATAAAATTGCATAATCCAGACCTTGAAGTGTGTCGTCGTTGTTTATATTAATTTGCCTATGTTGCATTTTTGTGACACACTTCAAGTTCCTCATTTTCGCTGGAGTAAACAAGCGCGAAAATGCAAGTGCATTATTTTTATGTATCAAGTAACTGTGCTATAATTCTAAGTTAGTTTATAAGAACTATAATTTATGTGTTGACAATTTGTCAATAAACTTTGTCTTTGTTCATTTCAAACATCGACCACTTTTTGTTATCCTAGCGGTTTTCCAGTTACAAGTGCGGGAAGAACCACCTTAATAAGTTGATACGACCAAAACGCATCGTCTGATCGGCTCATGCCAACCATTTAGGCACTGACCCATTTGTCAGCCAAGTAGACGGTGCAAACCAGTACCCCCCCCCTCCCCTTTTTGACTACTTAGTGTCCATTTTGGACACGCTAACGAATCAATTACCAAAACCCATCACATAACATTTTGGTGACCCCGACGTGATCTCAATTCACGCAGGTGCCCATGCCACGCAACAGCCCCCTTCAAACTAATCCCTTTTAGATACAATACACTTACGCCAGTGCTTTTTCCAATCCCCAAAGCAATTTTGATATGCGATTTTTGACATGGCCTTGCAGTCTTCATCGCCTTAGTCGTGCCAAAACTTCGTCGTTTCATTTGTTTTTAAGGTTTTGAAAACAGGAAAAGTCGCAAGCACTCAACTGCGATGAATACACTGGAATACAGTGGATGGGACATGATTACGGTGTTGTTTTTGGCCAAAAAATTACGAACAAGTAATAGCGTGTAGGCTAGTGTATTATCGTCGTGCAATATCCATGGTGTTTCATGCCCAAAACGTCCGAAAAAATTGCATGGCGTGAGCCAATAGAGATGCCGACATCCCGACATTTGAAATGAGTTGAAGCACTTAATTTTATGTTTCATAAAAAAACAAATGCAGATTCTTGGATTAATTTTTTTTGATAGCAAAAAAATAAAGCTTGTCTAACCTTTACATCTGTCAAAAACTAATTGAAAATGCCTGATAATGTCGACATAAGCCGAGGACATGCGTACAAACATAATAAAAAAAAAATTAGTTTTCAAAGTCGAATGTAGTATGACACGAAATTGGAAGTCACCCTTTTTTTTCAAAACACCTTGTATACTGCTATCATACATTCTTACTTACCAATGATCTGTTTAATTTAGAAAACTGGCTATTAAAAGCCTTTGCTAAATACATATTACATAAGGATACTAAGATTTGTAGTAACCAAATTTAAATATTTACTTTGCTAGATGAATTAATGAAAAACTTAATATTTCACAATCTACGCACATGACCTTAGCGCTCAAAAGGTAAACCTACCATTGTATATAATTAAGTTTGCCAATAATAAAACTTCTTTATATGTTTTCTTTAATTTATTTTAAATATATAAACTAACACATATATTATACTATTTTACATGTATTTCTCCGCAAAAATGCATACAATAATAAAACAACTTTACTATTATTAGAATATTATAATTACGTAATAGAAAACTTCACTTTCGCTAATGCTAACACCAATTTCTTTATGTACGTTTTACACACAATTATATTTTTGTTTACGTACACAAATAGGCATTTAGATCGATTTCAAATATTCCTTGTTATTTGAAACGCCCAAAATTTGTATCGTCAAATATAGCCGACTATTTGCGTCTCTCTCCCTTAAGTTATTACAAAACTTCAAATGTTGGAACCTTTCATTTGATTTTGAGAAGCCAATTTCGAGAAAGGACAAGGCCCACAAAAAAGTCAAAAAGCTGAAATCTTATGACCTATATACAAATATCAGTCTGAAAATTGAAATAAATATTTCCAAGAATTATATAAACCATTCGCAAAAACATCATATGTATTCCCCAACGCTGGATCAACTTCCTCAAATATATTGAAATGTTTCAATTTACTGCTGTACTTACCAATTAAATTTTCCGCAAATTGGACAATAACTTTGCTGAATAATACAATGACAATGTTAATTCATAACGCAGAGAATTCTTCGCTTATTTTAAATGAACTGGAGTTTTCAATTTCAACAATATGCAGATTTTTACTTTCGTCCATGTTGAATGCCGCGTTCATTGAGTTTAAAAACACGAAAAATTTGTCTTCAAGATAAGGAAATTCTTGCCTTTGGCTATATTCATATATTATAGGTTAATCGTTAGTTGCGGAAAATATATAATATATTGTTAAAAATTTTCGAGATGTATTTTTTGCTGGACTGGAGTATAACCAATAAACATCATATACATTTTCTACAAAACTGTTTCGTTTGACCTGGCAGCAAGCCCAGCAAAGAAGTAATGAATTTTTGCACATATAGATTAAGCGGTAAGTATTCAAGACTCTAAAAACACATATAATTTACTTAGAAGTCTTTGGAACTTGTTTTCTGATAGTTTTTATTCTTTTTCCATTGTGAAAGTATCTTAGCGGCGCTAAAGTCGCCCGTGAAAAACATTCGATAACATATACGAAGTCTCAGCTCATAACGTGTTTGATATATTTCATGGGTATTAATAAGTAAGAAAACGAAGATGGTTGCAAACTTTACCCTGATACTCTTATCATGATCATCAAGTCGTCATAAACGGGAGCATTATTATGTATATATGACAGTAACACACAAACAAAAATAAGAAATAACTACATTAGGAATAAAAAGTCCAGGCTGATAATATTCCAAAATTTATAAAGCATCTTTTATATAAGATATTTTTTTAAAAAGCTTTAATTTTGGTATAAAAGTTAATAATTGTGTTTGTAATTCTTCCCAAATATACCTATATATATATTCACAGGTGTTGGGAAAACAACAAACACAATAATTACTACACCAAAATTCTTCTTTTTCATCTTTTCTACAATAAATTTCGTAGAGAGGAAAAAAAATATAGAAAAGGAACTGCAAAACTGCAAACTTTATTGCAAAACTTTATTTTGCTATAGATAATTATTTTAGAGAAGGTCCTTCATAAATTTCGTTTTCAAGCTTTTATTACTAACTTATTTATTTCTCATTTCAGTGTATGCGTCATATGATACCTTGCGAATTGATATAAGAACGCACGTACCCTTAGGAAGTTCGTAAGACTGCTACAAAGCCCTAACTTCGGAGTAATGAGTATTATGACATATTAATTTTTTTGATTAGATCAAATTTAAGTTAAGGAAGAGTTCGATTGTGGATACGTACTCAGTTTCACATTCGTTTCTCTATTAAACAGTGACAGCACAGCTGCAGTAAACGCTGCAGACACACTGTTGCTAATAATATCATTTGATTGGTGATGATGATGATGTTGCTGTTGCGGCATAAACGAATGACGATTGTTATTGCTGTTCATTCCATCAGAACTGTCACTTATAATGTCGCCATGCGTATTAATCATACTACTTTTATCTGTTGCGCTCGTCAGCACATCGACCAAATTCAGTTTAGTCAATTCCATAGGAAACATATAGAAAGTAATAAACATCGTAGCATAGATTACCATATGAAAGATGATGCAAGACCAAATTATGTTAATCTGCAAATAGCAATTAAGCGCAACAGTACGGAACAAAGCTTAATGAACACACTTAACTTACCTTTGGTTTACGTCGATATCTATTGATGCTTACAAACGGTACCAAGGCCATCGTGAGAAATATTCCACAGCAAGTACCCGCTAATAAGCCCGTGAAATTCGATTGCCAAGGCAACGAGCACAAACTTAACAGAAAACCACAAATTATTAAGAGTTTGAATAATGCAAAGTGTGGTTTACGCAATTGCTTCCAATGCGTAAAAGTTAGCAACACAATTAGGGCTGCCATCACTCCGGATAGCGAAGCTAAAGGGCCCACCTGTTAAACTCAAAAATTTATGTTATACAAAATATATCAGCTTGCAGTGAATTTACCTCTGCTTTATATGGCACTAGAATGGAACTGGTTAAATTTCCTGCAAGACCAGAACCAATATATAGAATAGCAGTTCTTAAAGGGCCCATTAAACGTTCCAAGTCTGCTAAAAAGAAATGTTGAAATACCACTGTTATCACTAGATGCAGAATTCCCGCATGTATGCACAAAGATGTGAATAAACGATAAAATTGATCTGGCACTTCAATATTTACAAAAGGAAACATTCCGCATATATTGCTTAAACAAGAAATCTGAAACAAGCAAAATAATATTAAAGTATAGAAAAAAAAAAATAATAAAAAGTGAAATGTGCCACAGGCAAATAACAAGAAAACTCAATCAGCACCTGTGAGCATAAAGACGCCTCTTCGTGAAAGTAACCATTAACAAAATCGCAATATTCTCTAGTTGTGATGCGACATTCACCATACACACCGGTACAACAGGGATGTCCGATAACTTCGCATACCATATGCTCAGCAGTGTGGTCTTTGAAACGAAAACGCTGTGAGAATGAATTAGTTTTGCGGCATATTGGCCATTTGGTAATATCGTCCGGCCATTCATAAGGTGCTATAGAAGCAGGGGCATCACAATATTTTGGATCAAGACCGCAAACAGAACCTGAAATGCGCCCGCCCGGTCCCGAGTCCCCCGGTGACCACTTTTTCCAAGTTGATATTGACTTCTATTCAAACAAATAATACGATAACTATGCATACCGCATATTTATCATTTGCTACCACATACCGTTGGGAAAAGACCACGCACAGAACAGTCAGCTTGTGAACTTTGGACGCAGCCTGAGTCATCATTACGTATGCAGCATGCTGTTTCGCGCTCTTGCCTGCGTGTTTTGCTCATTATGTCCATTATTTTAACGTCGCGTCTCATACAAGTGGCGAAGTTAGCGCCCATGTGTACTAAGTCGTTATTTCGTGGCCCTATCCAAACATTACGTTGTTCATTATGTTGTACGGTTTGTAAGCTTAGGCTGGTTACTAGTACCTGTCCCGTTCTTTGTTCAATGCCGAAACCAATTGGACCAATGCCATAGCACAACAGTGAAAGGGTCAGCACAATAATTTGCACCGTATTTATCCAGTAAGTGAAGAATGGGCGATGATCTGTGCGATCATCTAAATCATTGATGCAAAATAACTTAACTCGTCGTTCTATCGGACGGCGCGAATTCTCCAGAACGCTGTCTAACAATTGGGATGAGATACGGCAAGCGCGAATGCCGTTTGCATGATGCAATTGCTTCTGCTGTTGCATTGAAGAGGTTCGGTGTGATGATGATTGTTGTTGTTGCTGGGTATTGTTTATAGGTTGAGAATTTGAATGCGATATTTTATCGCTTGTATCAAACATAGCATTAATACGCCAACCGTTCACCCGTTCCGCTAGATACAATTGTCGCTCCGTTCTGCGGGAAATACTTGAGACGGAACGCCTTTTAGCTCCACTGCTCTCCGCAACGAAGTTGTCGCTACATTGATTTATAGTGGAAGAAGCGATCTGTTCAGTGATTTGAGAGGAGTCATAAAATATTTCATCCTCTTGTAAGGCAACAATATCGTCATATATAATATTGCAATTGCTGTCGCCCGCAAGATCGTTGTTAATGTGCTGTTGAACATGCGCGGGTAAAAAGCTACGTGACCATTGCCTTTGGAAAAGTCGTGGTTGATGATTATTTATGGCGTGTACGACATAGCTGAAGCTAGATATCAACATGGATGCCACTGATGCCTTACGCTCGACATTATCTCCTAAGTGAAAGTTAATGTTGAAGTAAGAAAGCTGATGACGATGTCTAATGGATCCAATATTTTCCTCGTCTGCGTCACGTGCTGGTAAGATGTCTGGCCTCTCATAAATTTGTTGGTGATAATGATGGTGATGGTATTGATGATGTTGGGGGAATTGTATTTCAATAGGTAATTCGCCACCATTATTTGAGAGAGTATTTCGTCGAGCATCGTTTGTTATACTACATACATCATTGAAATCGTCTTGCAATTCACTATCAGTTTTCAGGGTTCCAAATCGTCTCAAGGCTAACCGTCGTTGCCGACTTTGCCATAAGGCATAGTCGTGAATTTCTGTCGCCAAATTGACTCCAAAAAATCGCGAAATTTTCTTTTGAACGTAGCATGTTAAACTCCTTTTCGTCGAAATACGTTGGTGCTTTGATGATTGAGGCGCTACAGCTGTTGGTTGCTGTTGGACCTGTAATTGCTGTACAGCGTTGATATGTCCCGCACTGCTTGAAATAATTTGTGCTGACGTGATTTGCTGTTGTTCTAAATGCATTAAGTGGTCGGGTGTAGTTAATACATGATTATCAGCCTTGATTTCGGAATATTGTTGGTGCTGTCGATGATTAAATACATTCGTTTTTTTATTTAACAGGCGTTCTGCTTGCTGTGGATGCTGCAAAGTAGCAGAAATTGCATTGGCGCCTTGCGGAGTTAAGGGCGAAATATGAGATTCTGTTGTTGAAGGCGATAAAACGTAATTAAAATTTGATTGGTCGTTGGATCCTAACAGATTCATTGCAACACCACCTACTAAGTTCACCGGTACGCGATTATTCACATGAATTGTTGGTTGAGTTGACGTTAACATTGGTGTTGGACTGATGGGTCCCGTAGTCTGCGTAGTTTGATGTACACCAGTAGTGCGCCGTACAGTTTTACAATGCATGCAGGTTGCAGGCAGTGAACTGCCACTGCTTATACCATTGTTGATATTATTTTTCCAGTTACCGGAAGCGTCATCGACTTGTAAAGTGCTGACATAATCCGGCCCATGTTTTGTGGGATGTTCGTTCAAATCATTGAGAAGACAGGACGTAGTACGTGATGTTGTATGCCGAGCGATATTGGCAATATCATTTACTACCAAAGTAGGGGACAATGAGCTTAAAGCAGTTGATATATAGTTAGACGAAGAGATGCTGTTGTTAAAATTTTGACTATGTCTTCGTTTAAGAGATATTTGCTGTTGCTGATCGTGTAAGTTCATCGAAGGAGAGTCTTTGCCACCTATTAAAGAACTAGACGTGCTTTGTAATGCTGAAGATACGACAGTGAAGTTAGCGCTGTTAGCATTCATTTTTAGAGTACCACTATTGTAAACATTAGAAGTTTGCAAACGGGGCGATGTACTGTATAAGTCAGTAGGGGCCAAGGTCTGATTTGTATTTAATGGTTGTGCTTGCATCAACTCCTGCTCAAGATCACCGCCAGTAGTTTCACTAGAACAACATTTCATGCGCATGCCCATGCGAATAGGCAGCGTACTTATATGTTGAGTGGTCACTGCAAAGTTCGTAGTGTTTGTAACATTAATTTCAACATCGTTACCGTCACTACTATTATTACTGTCGCATTTTGACATAACCATTGAAGCTGTTGGAGTATGAAGAGGATTTCCATTAGTTTCAGTTGGATAGAATTCATTGTGCGGGGGTGGTGTTGGCACATAGCGTTTAATTGGTGTATGTACAGTAGAGGACATATAAGAATATGTGTCGCCAGACACCATATGAGTGGTACCTTGACCCAGAAAATACATGGTTGATGGTGCATAGCGCGCTGCAGTAGATACTGAACCGCAATTAAGAGATTGCACACTTTCCCGATAACGTTCCGCCAGGCGATATCGGCTCGAACTCGGTGAAGCTGGTCTTTGCACAATTGGCTCTGCCACGTTGAAATTTCCCAATAAGGAATGGCTGAACGACGAATATTTATGTGAGGGTTGATGAACATTTGGTGTACCGCATGCACTCGTTACTGATATACTAATACCACTAACATTGTTGATAGTAGATTTCATTACATTCGAGGCAGAGCAACTATTCCCACTATGCAAAGAATTAGTCGTTAGAGCGCTGGTGGAATTCGACGAGGAAAATGGTAGTTGATGATGCAGTTGAGGTTGTACCTCAGATGCAGTCTTGGACGAAGTAACTATGCATGTATCACTTACAAAATGATCACTGTTAGGGGCCGGAGAAGGAGGTGGAAGACAACAACTCAGCGTGTCCTCATAGCGTTCAATTGTCGGAGTTGGCAATTTGGAATGATTCAAAAATAACTCTTTTGAATTAATATTAACATGTTCGGGCTCCTCTATATTTTTGTCTTTGTTAGTCATCAATTTTTGCTGATAGTTTGAGGACGTTTTTCGTCGCATATTATTAGGACATACGTCATTCATATTTGCAGCACTAGACCAACTCATTTCATTGCTCTTGCTGCTACTATTTTCGCGTCGTGTTAATGAGATGTGTTTTAATTGCTGCCCAACGTGGACTGACGGATGCTGGTAATTGTGATTAGTGTGTATACCACTGTCGCAATTACCATCTTTACCATCTATTGAATCTTGCAATTGTTGGGTAACATCCTTGGGAGAGAGCATTATATGCATTCTGAAAATTTGTAGCGTTCACACATACGCACATTTTATCAGCATCGACATGTGTTAGTGGTGATTTAAAGCATACTACTTTTTCTTTAATTTGAAGGCCGTAAAACTCGTAACTTCGAAAACTCGGTATTCAATTGAAAGACCTGAGCACATACATTTGTACAAAAAATGGCGACTAACTGCAACGAGAGATGATCGGTGGAAAAATTACTATGTAGACGGTTTGGAATTTTAAACTGCAAAATTCATATTCTAGATTCGGCGGAGTATTTGCAATCAACATTAGATCTCGGCCACGTCTCTCCTTTTTTCTTAAAAAAAAAAAACTCTTTTATCAAATGGCTTTTTAAATGAGCAACATATAACGTCATTAAATACTAATCATTGTTTAGCCTCTAATTACAAATAAAAAAAGAAGCTATATTTAATCATTTCTTTTTTTTGGTTGCTCTATTCAGCAAATGTTTCAATTGTTCGCACTGCTTTGATTTTTTGTTACTATTTACTGCTATGCCCACGTTAGGGTTTGTATATTTATATATGACTTCTTGTTCTTCTCCTTTTACGGATTTTTTTTTTCATATAAACACTTACTCCTGTTAAGTTTATACAATTTACAACATTGTATCAAATAAAAATTAGTTAAACGAAATGAAATTATTTAAATCAAGCAACTGATTCTGTTTCTTGCGTTTTTCTTTTTTTGTAATGAATTTTTTTACATTTTTCAAATGTAATAACGAGATTTGTTAAATCAATAAGAATATCACACTTTCGTAATAAATCTATCTCAAAGCAGAAAATAGGTTTATCAGATTTTCTGCACGTATGATTATTACTATTAGCTGAAATATATTTTCGTTTGTTTTTCCGTTGTGCTCAGCGAAAACACTAATGAACACACACTATAATGTTACAAATCTAAAATTAACAAACGACTCGAACTACCACTAAAACCTACTACGGCGGAGGGTATAGAAAAATCAATTCTCACTTGCAGATACATAAATTTACACACATAGCAATTTGCATAGGGATAGCCAAAACACAAATAATAACTAGCCAAAGCATTACTATTCAAAGATACACCCGATATTATTTGTTGAAATTGATTGAATTGTTGATTAGAAATATATAAAGTAGTATTGATATATATGTATATACGAATAAATTAATATATATATAATAAATAAATAAATAAATATATATATTTATTTATATATATATGTACGTATATATATGTATATGTAAATGTACATATATGTTTGTATATAAATATATATATATCAACATGGAGAAGATAATATATAATTAACGTCTATAAATTGCTCAAATATCCACTCAAAATCGTTTAAATGTATACATCAACGCATTACCATTATGTAAAATGTATCAATACGATATATTTGTATCTCGTTTCTCAAAAACGTTTCAGATCTCCGTTTATACTAAAAGAATATTATCAAATGAAGATATTGCCTTTTTTTGTAAATAAATTAATTGCAAATTATTCCGACCCAAAGCTTGTTGTTGTTCTTAATTTCCGACAAAAAACCTATATAACAAGAAGACAAAATATATTGCAAGCAATATTTAGTTAACAGAGTTCCCAGCTTTAATTGAAAAAAATGTATCGCTACATACGGTAGCCCAATAAAGTCTACATACAGGGTGAAAAATCGAGGTTTCTCCTATTAAGAGGATTCTCTAAAATATATAACGGGTTGGGGATCAAAAAATATATTTCTTCAGAGACAAAATCTTATATGAAACAAGAATTCAAGATATTTTTTTGGATTAAGATAAATTTATAAATAAAAAATATACTTCAAAAATAGCATAAAGAAGTTTACATAGTGCGAAAACACATCACTAGAACGTTCGAAGAAAACTTTTTCAGTTAACAATACTTAGTTGTGGTTTTCATAAATGTAAAAAATAATTGATAAATTAAATCCAATTTCTTTATTTTCCTTAACATGTCACAAAATATGCAAAAACGCAAGACAATTTCTTAAGAAGTTAGAAATTTGATTATAAAATTAAGAAGTGGGGAAAGATCGTATGGAAACGGCAAAAACAATTCGAATTAATCGTCTTACTAATCAAACTATTATAAAAAACTACAATAACACAAATATTCCGGAAAGCAGACACCAAACAAACTTACAAAGCGCGAAGAACAAGATATTATTAGAATTATAGGAAATGAACCCAAAACTAGTGCTGTTAATATTGCAATAGACCTAGAAAAGTATAAGCCGATTAGTATTTATTCCGAAACCATTTGAAAAGTTTTAAGATCCAGCGATTTTCATAACCATTCAGAGGCATGCAACCCCAATCTATGACAGGCGCTTCGCCATGTTTCACAGTTGATAATAAATGTTGCATTTTCATCGCTTTGTTAGGCTTCCTCCTTACTCTTTGTCTACTTTTGTATATTAAACTTACACTCGACACTACAAATTACGATTTTCTAAAAATTTATATTATCATTTTTGTGGAGTTTCCAAACTCAAGGCATTTTTCATATTAATTTCGTTTATAAATGTTTTTTTTAACATTGTTATTATTATTATAATTATAATCGGCATTATGTTATATTATATGGTTTCTTCACCATACACATCTGGCGCACTTATTAACAACCGCTTGCAACCTACTGCAAGAAGGTTTCCCATATACATTGGCCTCATAAGATATGAGACATTCAACCAGACGTAGTTTAGTGAACAAGGGAACATAAGATGAAGAGACCCACAATTTCCTCAAACTATTGTGAGCACGCATTACGGCCAAATTAATATGTTCCTTAGTAGTCAATCGAGAGGTTAAAACCAAGGCTAGAAACAGAACTAACAAATTCAATACCTTCATCCAATATTTTATCAGGTGGTAAAGTTGGAAATCACAAGCAGCTGACACGATCATGGGCTCGGGTTCGCTGGAATTTAACATTAAAGTAATTCAATTATACCAAGAAGTAAGCTTAATCATCATTAGTACGCGGGACCAGATCATCCACACCATCACGCCGGCTCGAGAGATAAATTTGAGCATTATCGGCATATAAATCAATGTGACAGATGTGTTAGCACGCAACTAAGTCATTGATAAAGATACTAAATAAAATAGGTGCCAAAATGGAGCCTTGCGCGACCCCGGAAGTAATCAATTTCGAATCAGATGAGGAGTTTATAACCACTACATGTCGATATCCATTCACCAAGTAAGCTTTGATCAGAATGATCGCCAAGGAACAAAAACCAAAATGTACTTTAGACGAATATCCTTCAGAACCTTAAGAATCGCAGTATTGCAGCTGTGTCCGATTCGCACAAAGTAAATTCTCCGTGTGTATATGTAGCACCATCTGATCTGATATGATTAACCGTTCAAAAACTTTCTACGTCATCTTTCGTCACTAGTGGAAGCTCTAAATTGAAAGTTATTGCCATACCGATACAATAGTTCTTCATTCACAAGGAAAGAGCGATTACAAGGAACCCTATTAGATCTCAAAAAATCGTCATTTAATCTATCAGTGTTAATTTTGCGCACCGGCAGACTCCTTCTAACTACAATTTCCTGTAAATTCTTCCAAAGAACTTCAAAAGGAAGTTTGACATCAAATTCCTTACAGTAGTAAAGGCGTTTCATATATCGAGTGATGTTATGCACCCTGTTCCTAAGCCTCTGAAAAGCTTCCCAATTACAAGCATTAGGTAAACTCGTTTAATGTTTACAGGCCCTATTCTGAATACTAATAGCTCTTCTAATTTCAGAGCAAAGCCGAAGCAGCTTGGAGAATCTAACCTTACACATCTACATGAAAACATGGTCACCAAATAACACAGACATATGATGCACTAAATAAGGCAATTTTTCCTTGACAACAGCAAAGCTCAAGACGTTACTCCAACAAATTGAAAAAGAAGAAGCCATTAACCTTTGTATCTGAGTGGACACAAAATCTCGGGAGGTAAACATAAGCCGCTCGCCAGTATTGCAATTGATGGAGATATTCAAGCAGACAAGCATCCATTCCTGATCGAATAACTGAAGAACTGAATTTCAACCCGAAGGCAATACCAAATCACGTAACTACCTGGCACGTACATCATTCAAGAGCATATCAACATTAAAATCCCCACAGAATATTATATCTTCATACGCAACAGACACCTCATCCAACGTACCCAAAATTACGTACAAACTCTTACACTTGTTTGGATTATATAATCACATAACAAAATATTTGGGATTGTTAGCACTTACTTCAACACAAGATACTCCACTACGCTGTCCTCGTCAGACTTTCACACAATCTTAGAATTCAAACCCGGTTTAATATAGAAAGCGATACCACCTAGATGAATGTAAATTCTATCGTGACGGACAAAATTGTTACTGCAAACCATATTTCAGTCATACAAATGACATCTATCTATAAAGAAATCAGCAAGTAATTAAAGTAGTCAATCATAGGCTTACTAACACTCTGCACATTAAGACGACATATTTAAAACGTTTTATGCTTTCCACCAACAATCTTCACAGCTAATTACACACTAACACCACTACTATGTAAGTTAAGACTATCCAAATAACCAACTTTCTGCATCAATATTTTCTATTCGTTTAGATATGCTTGACAATCCACACTTTTACGTACGGTGATTAATTTCTAGGCCCTATTTAAACTGGCCATTTGCCCTCATACAATTGATGCGTTTAGCTACCTGATCTTTATGACATACCTTGGAGCCGTGACTACCGTGACACTTATAGCAGATATCAGCATTCTTGCAATCCTTCACGATATGGTTAAAACTTCCACACTTAAAACATACGTTCACCTCTGCACTATCATAGACACGACAACGCTGCCAACCAACCCGCAATCTGCGTTCTTGGAGAAGGATAAACAATCAGTTTCGATAACTACGCTATAATGGGTCTTGCTATTCTTGATAAGTTTGTGGAGAAAACGAATGCTTGGTTCACCACGGACAATGACTGCAGCGAGCATAGGCAACACTTGCTGAACTTTATATTAAGAATCTTATTGTAAACTAAATCGAAATTGTTGACTAAAAACAATTCAAATTGCATGAGGAAGGATTGAGGACTACTTTTTAATATTTTAGTCACCTGCTTAATTGTTTAATTCCGGAATATAAAAGGTTTATTTATTTATTTATCGTCTATACATATTGTATATAAATTTACAAAGTATCGATTTAAAAGGCTGTCGAATATATAATATATATATAATATATGCTTGCCTGTATTGAAAACTCTACCGATTTGAAACCGCGACGGTTGAGTTGTTGGTCACGATACTTTGCCTACTCGGTTATTCATGCGGAATATAAATTATATAATAATAATATAATATAAATAGACGCTGCGTAGAATAACTCAGGTATGATATGGAAAATTGGATAATATATGCCAAATATATCCGTGTAATTAATAAACATAAAAATAAAACAATTAAAGTAGATAAACATATATATAATGAACTAAAGCAACATTTTTTTAATAATTAAAACTTTCTTCATCTTTGCTGATATGAAAGTGTTTATTGAAATTTGTCAAAGCATATGGCGAACATAAAATTTAGAATTCCCCAATTCTTCTTCTTTGGCTTTTTTTCGCACAAACATACTTATCTGCATACCATAACCCATATTCACTCAAAAACACAGAATTGTAAATTGCGTTCTGATACACAACTTCTCCCTTTTTATTTATTATATGATTATTTTGCTTGTTGCCAGGGAATCTATTAGGTGTGCCAAATGCTTAGAATACATTGAAATATGTTGGTGACCTCATAAAAAGTCGAGTACTTTATATCAGATTCGACTTGGCTAGATGTATCTGTTAATTGGCTGTCCGTGGAAATCAAACGTGCTTTTACCAAAGTAATATTTCGGTGAGTGCAAAGTTTTATAACGCACGTTAATTCACACATAATTAATAATTACAAAATCGTTTAGTTTAATGTTTAGTTTAATTTGCATATAAAGAAACCGAAAACGAAAAATAACATTAAACTTTCACTCGCTTTTTTAATATAATAGTTTTTTTTAGAGAAACTTGAGATTTATTATATTATCACACATGGTAATCGAGTAAATCCCATCCGGTCTCGTCTTCTTCTCTCTATTTCTATTTACGTGAAAGATTTCAAGTTTCCTATGCACAAACTACGCAAGATTCTAGATTATTTTAATGTGTTTGCTAACAAAATATTTTTTTTTTTCACTTTTCAGTATGGTTTTTGCTATACTGACTAAAGCCGCAGAGGGTGTATGTCCACGATCAGCGATTTGGTAGCATGTATACATTTCCTATATTTTTGACCATTGCAAGCAATATGTTCACGCCCTTTCTGATGTGTTTTTGGACTAATTTAGATCACGTATATAAATATTCATTTAACAGCAACGTAAGAACGAAAACAGTCTAAAAAAGGAACGCCGATAGTTGCGATATCATAACCTCCAATGTACTACAAAATTTATTTTGACTTTTCAATATAATCACGCAATCAATCTAAAACTAATTGAAATACACGGTATCTGAACGAATGTTCTTTCGTTTTATTTGTCTGAAAGTAAAATGGAAATTAAATTATTTGAGGATTCGTACAACTTTTTAACACACAACCCATTTTAATCTTTTAACCTGGATTATATGCTATGCAACTAGTCTAGCGCAAGTTTCTGCAGTCCATAAAAACTATTTTCATCCTAAAAAAAATTTGGAACATTTAACAATCATAAATTCGATTTTTTATTCCAGTTAAAAACAAGTAAGAAAGTTACATTCGGCGGGGGCCGAATCTCACCGCCCACTACTAAGATTCGACTCCCCAAGTTCTTTTACTTGGTACCCATATCGTCGGAATTATTAAGAAAAAATTAATCCACCAGGTAGCGATGTGTACCGTATTTATTTTAGAATCAACCCGTTTTTAGGCTGATAATATATCTTCATTTGAGAAATGCAAAAGAATCTCAAAGAAGTGAAAAAAATAAAATTTAAACAATTGTAACTTTGTACGGGCATGGCCGATTTTTACCATTTTTGCACGTGAGGAGTAGAGTGTTTTGTAAAGTAATTGTGGGAAATTTCAGTCTTCTGACTTTAATTATTTCTGAGTAGTGAGCAAAAACCTATAATATAAGAAAAACTGAGTTGTGCTCAGTTTATGCTCCGCTGCGGGCTTCTGCTCTGGCCAAAGTGGCCCTCTTTCAATACCAACCTGCGTGCAGAAACTTCCAATGTATCTTTATTTTTGCGAAGAGGAGATCGTCAACAACACACTACACAGACATACCGACGGACAGACATGGCTAAATCAATTCAGAATTTCACGCTGATCAAGAATATGTACACTTTATAGGGTCTCTGAAGCTTCCTTTTGGGTATTACATACATTACGGAAAAAAAGAAAATAAGTATACCCTCATTTTATAGTGATGGGTATAATAAATTAGCATACACTGTTTTAAAACTGAAATAAAGAACTTTTATTTACTATCAATGGTGGGTGAATTAATGTTTTACTACCTACCTACGTTTTGCTGAAATGAAATTTTACAGTCACTTTTCTAATATTCTCTCAAAGAAATGAGCATTCTTCTGATGGATGAGTTCTACACCTGTCTCGATTTATACGAAAGATCAGTTCCTTGCAAAATCGTTCAAATTCCAATAGTTGTTCTAAGCAGAACAAATGGAGAAGCTAAGACGGTTAAGTGCAATGAAATTGTATATATTACAAGACGAAATATAGCAAATAACTTGAGCGCGCATAAATAACAATCATAAATAAAATCCGTAAACAAAATTTTAAAAAAATGTTTCCGAATCGTCAATTATTTTTAAAGCATTCGCTTCTTTAATATGGCCTTTGCATGTGACATTATGTGTTGCGTATTTCCGGACTGATAGCCAGCTGCTTTTAAAGTGAGATTATTTAAAAAAAATGTCGTGTAAATTGGAGGATAAGTGTGTTTCCTAGCTATTTCTATCTACAACGGTGTATATCACGAATAGATTTATGAGCGCACTCAACTGTGTATTCTAAAGTTAGAACGTGCAAAAAGCTTCAGTAAATTCTTTTTTAGCACTCTAGTTATTACATTACAGAGTAAGCGGTCCGAGATGGTCGTGTGCAATTTTGTTTTTATATTAGTACTGAAAGTAAAGGTATAAAAGTTGAAAGAAAATGTGAAGATTTCGTAACATATAATTACCAATAAAAAATATAACTTTCACTGGTTTAAAAAAGCAATAAAATACATTTTGAAAATAAATTTACTCTATAAATAGAGCGAAAATAAAAAAAAGTAAGTACGATATATGCGCCATCTATTACATTACCTAAAAATGTACTATTACTTAGTTTTTAGACAGAGAAATTGCGCATACATTTCGTGTATCCATATTTTTACGACTGTTTTAACTGTTCGTTAAAGTCACTTAAAGGAAATCGGTAGATACTATGTAGCGTGTGAGAAAAAATTAGTTTTCTTTATGTTAACGGAAATTTAACTAGAATTGAAAGCCGGAGTGTTGCAACTGTTTGAATCGTTTCATTATGCTAACGAAAGGTTCTTAATTTACATTATTGCATATTGCAATTATTGCATATATATCTATATTAAAAATGTTAGACATATTCAATTCTCCACAATCAAAATTAAACTTTACAGATAGTTTTTATTGGTTTACAAGTAATATTTTAATAGTTAAAAAAAATATAATGGTACAGAAGTTATAACATACATTCCGCCTAGAAATTTCTCCTGCAAATAAATGTAATATTTATCTGTGGAAAAACTATACAGAGTTCACGTTACCAACAGTCGATAATAATTAATAAAACTAGCGGGACTAAAAAGCTATAAAAATTAACGGCAACTCCTGAAAACTCCGAAGATTTACATTCCGAGTATTCGTTTTTGTATAGAACTTGCGTTAAGCGACTGCATTATTTTAACCTCGTCAATGAATGCAGTAAAGAATAAATACCAAAATAAAATTATGTATGGGAAATGATTTGTACACTTTTCGGATGGTCATTTTAATTAATACTTTTACTTATATTTACATCGGTGTGCGATGCATAGCTAATGTTCACTATCTTTGACTTCGTGAGACGAAAAGTTTTTGCGTATATATCAAAGGACTTTATGTATATGTTTACTGTTGTGAGAGAAATCGCACCAGGTTGCCTCCAAACTTTTCAATTTCTGTCATTAAATTGTGTTGAAGCAAATTTCAATGAATTGTAACAGTTAAATCCTATATATTCCATCTTTCAGGAGCATGTATACTTTCATGGTCTACGGTGCCCGCAATGTATCATCCCATAACCACATCTAAAATACTTTTCCTCCTCGTAATCTTAGTTCCGTACTGAGCCATGGCGCGATATTTAAACTCATTCAATGTGTTGTTAATCATGCTGTTAACAATGCTTTCGGCTTTTATGCAAATGAATGCCCACCTCCGGGTTAAGGGGGTACATTTATCCTCTAGTTTGCAGCACATAGAAATACCTCAGTAAAGCGACCACGTATGAAATGCGTAAAACATTCAAGCTGGAAGTGTGAGAAGTTGGTTGAAATTGAAATTCCCTGAGAGAATTAAGTGCTATAGTCAGTCTCCTTGTACAAAATGTAAAGAGAAGTGAGTCAGACACTGGTATAACTATGTGTTAATATGGAACAATTTTTGAGGAAAATGTCTTATTTTTTTTAGGTTTTGGTAATTTCACCTCAAAGGAATTTCAATATCATTGGGATAATATTGGGAAAAAAACTATAGTGCAATTGGTAAAGAATCATTACAATACAATTGTCTGAGAATAAGTTTTGTAAACAACAATTAGATAGAGTTTTCATGAGTTCTGAAAAATATATTTGAAACGTGAAAAAAGAAAATTTCGATCAGGAAGAAGCATCCTTATTTGCTGATTGACTGTTATTTTACATATTACACTGAATTGTGATAAGAAAAAACCCTAGGAAAGTGTGCAAAAGTGACACCTTAATAGCATATTGATAATTGAAATTTAATCTTCAATACGAACTCATTTTAAAACCAAACAAACAAAAAGCAAAACAAAAACAAAACAAGTAACTGTTAGTGCAAGGTAACTGAAACAAAAAGTGCATTATATCCAAAAAAGGAAACGACAACTGAAATATATGAAAAAGTTAAACATCGCAATTTAGGCAAAGGAACAACGTTACCTCCCACTGCGGAGTTTATCTCTCTCAAAGTATATCACTATACACTCCGACTTCATTCTATTTCATAATTTGACTGTTATTCATCTCCAAGTCTACAAAACTCAATCTGCTAAATGTGGTTTGGCCACAAGGTGCTTATCTCTCTCGAAACTGGGAACATTAAAATCCCTAGGGCCAGAGTTTATGCCTGCATCAGAAATGAGTATTGTGTATCGAGAAACAATTGCTTGCCAATAATCGAACACGACAAAAATTTTATATCATATATTTTTTTTTAACAAAAAAATAAGGTTGACCACCTCCGACTCCGGCTATGGCAAATTCTATTGTCGCCAATGCTTCACTTAACAATGTTTATAACTTTTACATTCCATCCGAATTGTGTCAAAGCCGTGGGGTTGTTTCCATCTCGTCGGTTTTCACCGAACGTGAGATTTAGTTAACTGCCTGCCCCAAAAACCTACTTAAAGTTTCAAAGTTACAGAAGTAATGACCTTCCATAAATTTGACCAAACCGTAATTTCCGTATACCTTTGGACATAGTCCGCGTAAATTTTTCCGGGGATGTTTTACCCTACCTCATCTGTTTGGAAAGCATTAATTTTCCGATCAAACCGTATGTCCAGCCAATTTTACAATGCGCAAATGTTGGCGTTTCGGGCACACGGATGAAGCATGCTCGCGTCAAAAGTCTGCTTGTCCTTCCTGTGGCGTAAGCCACGAATACTCCTCGAGCTGTCAAGTTAAAGAATGCGTCAACTGCAAGGTTGGGCATCCATCTAAGTCTAAAACTTGTCCGTCATTCAAGAAAATTGCAAAATCCGAAAAAGACGCAGCAGATCGGCTTAAGCCACAAGTTTACTCTTTCGCTTGAAATATGTACGCACATCCAAATAATAATAATAATAATTTTTCAATTTCTCTGGAGAGTTTGTTGTCTCCACCGACTTCTCAATCTACAATCAAACGGCCAGTAAATCATGAAATCGCGATCTGCCCTTCTAATATAAAATCTTCAAATCCAGAGACCGAGACAGACAACCTATCACAGACAACCTTCCGATCACGAAATGATCACTGATTTTACCAATTTCACTAATATATCTTAAATCTCTGAACGTAATCAAAAACTATATAATATCAAGCCGTCCTTTAAATCAAATTTCACCATTAACTCCACCACACGCTTATCTCGCGATCTTCACATAAGTATTCTAAGCCAACGATCGCCTTCGGGTTGGTACTCCTATTCTCGCCCAATCAATAATGTAACGACACCTTAGGTAGTTCTCACTATCTAATCGAAATTGGTCTTCACTTACGTCCTACTACTCGCTTCTACTCACATACTCATGTTCCAAGGTATATCAAACCTTCTTTACTTAGCAATACTATCCGTAATATTTCAAACACCATCCAAATCAATGACTCTTCGGGTTGTTTCTTGATAGATTCTGAAAGTCTTTCACCTGAACCAAAAGTCTTCTAAATAATCCCACCCTCCTAGTCTTTGGTGGAACACCGCATGCAATGGAATCACCGTCTAACTTAATAAACTTCAAATTTTGGCCGATATTCGAAAAAAAATATTTATACTCTCAGGATGGAAAAACGTGAAGGTTGGAAACAAATTTCGTTAAAATGTCAATAGTGACGTGTCAATCTCAGATCTTTGGGGCACTGTCAGAATTTTCAGAGTTACCACTTCCTCCCGTTGTTCCATTGCCTCACATCACTTTAGCAAGTTCTGTAAAAAACTCGCTAGACCTTCTGGTCCTGTAATCCCATCTGTTTCGCTCTACGAACAGATTAATTTTATTAAAAGATTTTAACAATATTTTAATTTACGGCCCTCTTCCTGGTACGACCTCCAAATCTGCACTTTAAAAAAAAAGAATAACTCGCTAGCGACTCTTAACAACAGATTTCAACAGATGTGTTGCCTTAATTTCCACCCTTAAAACAAATTTTCGAAGAAATATTATACTCGCGTCTAAAATGGTATCTCGGGTCCAAACATATCCTCAGCAAACTTCAATGTGATTTCAGACAATACAGATCTACCCAAGACAACATCGTCACTTTGTGGTCAGCAATAAATTCACCGTTTGCTAAGACCCACATTCTCATTGCCTGCTTTCTATACATAATCTTAACGCTTCATTCTGTCAATATCAACATCTTAAAATCTGTACTTCTCTCTTTGAATATGCCTACCAAATTCTGTAATTTGTTATATTATCTCTTTCTCTATAAGAACATGTTAATTAACAATGATGTTGTTATAGAAAGGAGATCTTTTACAGGTGTCCCTCAGGGATCTCTATTGAGTTCTCTTTACTTTAACTTATATATGAACAAAAATTTCAGTTCCGTACCTGAAAACGCCTCAACCCTGGGTTATGCTGACGATCTTATCATTGTTAGATCCAACTGTGATCCAGATTTGTGTAGGCGCAATTTGCAATCTGCCCTCTACATTATTTCCTCCCGTTTTGAATCACTTCAACTCACACTTTCATTCAATAAGACCAAATGCTTGGTCTTTTCAAAAAAAAAGGAGAGACGCCATGGTTACTCCTCTGCTCATCTATGGTTCTTCCATCCCGTTTGTTAAAAGTTTCGAATTTATAGGCTTCGTCCTACACTTGAAACTTTCCCCAGCAGCTCACATTGACAAAACTGATAAACAACGTCTTCAACTCATTAATGTATTGAAATCCATTTGTGGTATTTCTTGGAGGTCCGAACACTTTTTGTGTGATTTCGGATTAATCAAGCCAAAATTAAAATACGCTTGTTCGCTCTTATTAGGCATTTTAAATAAGGTTTTTCTGAAATTATTTCCATTTACAACTTTATATCACTCAATTTCTATCCCTCCTTCTTAAAAATTTTTGCTGACAAAACTAATAAACATTGTGGGAATTGATCTACGTAGCTTATTCAAAATTCATTTTTGTTTTCAATATTTTAATTAAATTTAATTAAGTAATTAAGTTCCTACCAGTAAGAAAATCCACAGTTACCTCCGAACAGGTACACCACCGTTACTCGTACTCCGTCAATACCAGAGGGAAACATTTTTCACTCTTCTTTACTGATAAATCTAAGGCCGATGTTGTAGGTAGCGGCGTTTGGTTTGCAGATATTAACATAAAAGCCTACTTCTCAAATCACCCATGTAGCACTACATTTTCGGCTGAATGTCTTGCGATCCTAGAAGCCATCTCATTTTCATGATCGTGCTGTGATTCCTGCAGATCTGAGGACAATCGACAAAAAGCATTTAGTTCTTTCTTGGCAACAGCGGTGGGATAATGCACCTTATGATCGTATACTCTTTATTCCCACAAATAAGTAAAGCTCCTTGGTTTATCAATTTCGGACTCGGACGTGACATTATTTGTCTTATTAACAGACGGATGTTCAATCACACGAGATATAATGATCATCTATTCAAACTTAACATAGTAAACAACCCTTTATGCACATGTGGAGTTTTACAATCTCCTGATCACATAATATTTGTCTGTGCGAATATTACCACTTCCAGTCGCCATTCCTCACTTCGCAAATTAAGTATATACGGTCTTCGTGATTAAAGCATTTTCGACATTTTGCGTTCTCACAACTTAACAGCTTACTTCGCAATCTTTTCTTTTGTTTGATCATGTCATCAAGCCATATAAAGGTTTACAGTCAAGTTATGAACCTACTCTCTTTTACACTTTTTTACTCTCACACTTATCAATTCCTTCATATGACATTTTATACTCATGTACTACACTTACTTCTTACATAACAGAATTTACTCCTTCCTGTTCTGTTCTATCCTACGTGGCGAACGAGTAATATGCATATTTTAAAAAAAATTTAAAAAAATAAATAAAGAAAATAAAGTGGCGGACGTATAACACGCAAAATTAAAGACTTTAATCAAATAAATACTAAAATAAATGAATAATAATATTATATACCAAATCTAAGCCTACTTTACTAAAACCAAAGCAAAGAACTCTGTGTTCGCGTTAGGCGCTGTTTACATATTTCAGCGAACTTTTGGTTGTTGCTTTGCTGAATAACACAAGAAGAAGAAGAAGAAATAACGTTTATATCTAGTTTGTCAAAACAAAAAAACAATATGATGTAAAATATATGATGTAAAAAAGCAGTACGATGTAGGTATTTCAATGTATCCATTAATTAGATATTATTGATTTTCACTTTGATTTTTCATATTTATGCTGAAAGAATCTGGAAACTGGTTTGACTAAGAAAGCGAAGTGTAAGGAATTTAAATCAAACGATTCAGATATCTCACATTAACATAAATTATAACAAAATTTTGTCGTAGAATAACCATGACGTTGTTACCAAAAAGAACAACTTTGCCAGCTTTGATTAAATGACAATATTCACATCCGCCTGCTTTCTAACTATTGACCGCAACCACATATGTCCGTCAACATTGTTGTTGTCGTAAGCACAAGAACTAGCGCTGCAGCAATTGTAATGAAGAAAATTATTAATGGGTTACTAACTTCCCGACTGAATATGAATTCAATTGACATTTATTTGGAGGCGATCAAAATTGCTAGTAAAATCTTTCTCTGCGTCAAATGGTAAATTGTTTAAGTCTTAATGAGGATTATATTTTATATTTGCAGAGATACAAGGCGTTAATTTACTTTTTGAATTTGTTCCCAATAAGCATATTTGCGAATTTTGTTTTCTGGCTAGAACATTTAATGACTTTACGTTGTCTTTTTATACCCCACACCACTTGACAGAAATTTAAAATTCCATCGAGAAAAATTATTTCATATTCTCATTATTCGCTTCAAAATATTTTTTTTCTGTTATTATTTTGTTAATGTTAACCTACATTAACAAACGCTTCGCTTATTAGAGAACTAACTTTCCCCATGTTTCTACTTCAATACATTTACTAATTTAAAAAGTATTTAGGAAAATTTGTAGTAAAATCAAAAACGTTGTATTGCACCCCCGAAATTTCTTAATTTTCTATAAATATTTTCAATACAATGGTAACAGAGACCAAGAGTTCATAAAACTCATTTCATTTTTCATTTTGCCTACTGTTAATTACAATATAAAATTATATTTGAATTACAATGAACATTCTGATGTCCACCGCCCGTCTATCAATAACTGCCGACAAAATGTTAATTTTATGTATATTGTAAAGGTATTAGATTAG